>JAOWAT010035903.1:0-11852 GCA_028571025.1 Longipedia americana | reverse complement strand
AAACCCTGAAAATAGGAAAAAAATCATTTAAAATGCTATTTAAAATTAAAGTGGAGTGAACAATAATAAAAAATTAACGTTACTTCCTCCGATAATACACAATTACACATGTCTAATCTCCAAAGACGTTCAGGAGAGTAGTAAATGGATTTCTATTAGTTACACTCCTAAAAGTCTTTGGAGATTACATAAAATCTGATAGATCACTCATGAAATAGAATGATGATCAACTTTACTTACTGAAATTATTTTGATGACATGCATACAGTAACTAAATTAGAAAAATGTTTAGATGTTATCATGTTTCTCGAATCTTGTGTCATTACCTTTTAAGGGAGGCTGAAGTCAGAAATCATGTTAGGCTCATGTGAAAGAATGGCAATTTTTAGTAGTAAAATCATCGACACAATTTTTTTTACCTTCAATCAATTTTGGGTAAAACAACTTTTAAGTTTCAAATTACTGTTTGAATTTTCTGATGTTGTTGTAAAATACAAAATTTTGGGAAACTACGCTTCTATGATTTCCCGTAAAATGATAAACTTGTGTTTCTGTTAATTATGGTGTGTAATGAACAAATCCTCAAACTTGTTTCACTCAAAATTGTTTGAGGTAAGAATTTTTTCAATGATTTTATTTCCAAAAAAATGTTGTTCTTTCACATGACCCAAACCTGATTTTTGACTTCAGCCTTCCTTTAAACTTTCCAATGAAACTGAATTATTACCTGCTACTATAAATATATGATAGACGTTCCATATCCCAATGGGTACTTTCGATCTGTAGATGATCCCAGTCCAACCGAATATGTTACTGGCAGCTCCAGTTAGAAATAGCAAAATCAAACAAACTTTGATTTCTAAAAGCATCTGAAACATGACATAGAAAAGATGGTCAATTAAAGTAATTAATTGCTAAAGGCAGGAAGGATCATTTTGAAAAAAGGGTAGAAAAAAGAGAGCATGTCCTTTTGAGGTGCTCCGACAAAGGTTTCTTAAGCCTAAAAATTGTGGAGAAAAATTTCCATCAGACTTAAATGGAAGGATATATGAGGTCGAGGCACTCCAGCGGATTTTCAGCCAGAGGAATAGTTTGCAAAGTTGAGAATATTGCGTTTTAATTTTTCATGTCACTTCATAAAGTACACTTTTGGTGCACTTGAGTCTAAAATTTTGCATGGTTGTTAAGAATATGTTGTAGAATTGTAGGAATTACCGCTTGAATTTACACAATATTTTCCCTCAGACTGAAAATCCGCTAGAATACCACATAACTATCTCCTCTACTTCAGTCCATATAATAAGACTCAAGTTATTTACGATGCTTAGATTTCATAGTAATAGTAAAATACCCTTTAATTTGCAAATTACATTAATTTGGAAGAAAGAACTTTTGAAAGAGTCAAGAATAATTTGAAAAGTTTGATGGTATATCTTTGAGGATAAAATTTTCAAGATATTAAAAACTGCACTTTTATCACATCAAAATACCTTGAAATGTACATATATTGTTCTTTTTATCTATGACTTACCCATTTAATGTTGTAAATCCCAATTGCTGATATTATTTCGACAGCGAAGAAAAACACCAGAGCCACCAAAAGTCCATTTCGTAAATCAAAACAGCAAAACTGCTTCATTTCAAAGTAGAAATTACAACCTTATTTCATCCATGAGTTCGATTACATACTTGGAATTGGATCTGCCAAGGCTTGGAATAAGGTGTCCAAATTTGAGTTTAATGGATGATTCATAAATCCAAATCCTTTTTTCCAAAATTTACCTGTTTAAAGCAACAGAGCAGCCTAATATTATTTAGGGCATTGATATTATTATTTATATGAAAGTGTCGCTAAGTACTAATGCATTCTCAATTGAACTGCTCATTGAACTGTCATCTTCATTAAACAAATTTTTGCAACAAACAAAAACATTTTTCGTCAAAGTTACTTAATTTTGAATAAATTTGTGGCCACAAAACCTGATTCAAAAACAAAATATTTGTTTTTTGGACACCTTATTTGGAAAGTAATAATGACTTTCTTTCATGTTTTTCTTATGCCACATTAATCAAGAATCACTCTCAGTCTTCATATGTTAATCTGGGTCAAATACTTTCCATCCTTTATTGATAATCATAATAATTTTGAAATAGTATTTCTAAATTGAACTTTCTAATAGCTGATTGAAATAATAATTGGCTTGCAAACTTTCAATACTATCAGCACATGATTGATTTTAGTTATTATTTTGCTCCAATTCAAAAATGAAATGACATGCTTTTAAACTACTTGTGACAGTTATAAATGTAGATTTGTGTGACATGAAATATTGATTAAAATTTACTTACATATGAATCAAAAACAAGAAAGTAATGCTATGCTGAAAGTTTATTTTAGTTCACTCTTCTTTTTTGGTTTTATTTTTTATTTGACATTAAATAATACTGGAGCTTGTGAAAGGTGAACTTGGCCTGAGAGTAAGAATTAGCCTTTTTTCAGAAACAAGCGCGGTATCCCCGCAATGCTGCTGCCGTAAGTGTGTTTAGGAATTTGAACATATTAAATCCTTTGAGTTCAGAGTAGTAGAAAAATTCTTAATCAAGAAAATAATTTACAATTGCTGGCAGCTATGCTGCCCAAGTATTTGTATTGTGAAGTACTATCTTCAACCTCCCAACAGTTTATGTGGTGACCATCAAAGCATTGATTTCAGAAATGTCACAAGAAGCGCAAGAAGAAGAAGAAGCACAAGAAGAAGCGCAAGAAACATCGTTTCTTAGCTGCCCCCAAGTCCGGAGATCTTGGCAGCAGCAAAAATTGGTATTAAGATAATTAAATTGTTGAAGTCTGATTTTGCTGACTTTATGTTTGGAAAAACTAAATATGTTCAAAACTGAAACATTTCCCCATAAAATGCATTGAAATTGCTTATTGAAGTGACCGACCAAACTTCGCAATGCAAAAAAAAAGATCCAAAAACATCCATTAATGTATAATATGGTTGAGATTGTGGAAAAATCTATTGCCATTCCTAATGAACTGTGCCCATTTTTCGTGTGTGGTTTTGATTTTATGAAGAAAATAATGTCGACGAAATATTTTTAATTTGCAGCAATAAAAGGAGGATAATTTGAGCACAAAATTTACATCTGAACAGAGGGAATAAAAGCTATCATTTACTTTAGAAATTAATGGTATGTTACATTGTTGACCCTCACATTTGGCAAATTCAAGAAAAATTCCAAAAGCTTATCTCGTTTACATTTTGATTGAATCTTCAAGTAGGGCCTGGACTTATCTCAATATTAACTTTTTTCACTAAATTAGACACCCAATGACACCTCTCAAAAGGAAACTGAGTATAAAAATTTGGTTGACAAAGAAAACTTTGAAAAATGTTCAGACCTGGGCTGCTCTGATTACTTGAAAATTACTTCAATGACAATGGTCTTGTTTAATCAGGAAAGGCCTGTACTAAACTAAATTTCAATTAGCTCTGCTCTGCAAATGATTTTTTTTTCAAAATTTTATTTGCATGCACGTGGACTTTTTATTCAATAATTCTAAGTTCAAACCTTGTCCGACTTGATTTTTACGAAACGGATGATTAAAAGTCCACCCTCTACTTCAAGTCCTCTGTCTGGAGATAAGATAATTGCAGAATATATCTCTTTCTCTGCCATTTCAAAGATGGTCTGCAAAAAATTACCGATGATAAAATTCTTTGTACAATAAAAATGAATGCGATTTAAACTGAAAATTTTCATAAAAGGTTCCGTTTCGTATTTGGAAGAAGGTCATCTTGCGAATTATGGCAACAGACAATATTTTGCAAAATCTCATGAGTCCTTAGTGTACAGTCACACATTTTGGGTCATTCCTTCCACATATGATTGTCAGTTGTTGAATTTTGAAGCTGAAATTTGGAAAATTTTAAATAAAATTTTAAAAATTAAGTTTTTTAAATGCAATTTTTTCACAAAATAATATTTTGGTTAAACTTAGATTTTTTATTTTTTATTCAAAATTTGGGCAAAAATTGGAAAATCATTTAATCAATTGAATTAATTTCTAATTTTTGTTAATCCATAGAATTAAAAACATTTCCAAAAACTTAATATTTCAAGAAAAAGAGAAAAAAGTTTATCTTTATCTAATGAATATGAAAACTGTTATAGACCACATTCTGTCCCACCAAAACTAAACTGCTGTAAATGGAGTGTAATGAGTAATAGAGATAAGGCTATACAAAGGATAATATGAAATAATTTAAGGTTTTTATGACCAAAAACAGACACTCAGCAGTGAGATTCGTTGTTCCGTTTGAAGTCGAAGATTTAATGACAGGAAATAAAATTAACCCATGAAACATCTTCACCTCTTTCCTGAAACAACCCTTTAATTAACAATTTCAGACTTTTGTGACACATTTTAAAGGAAATTGAAATTTTTCTTGAAATCCTGAAAGATGGGACACAGTAGAATTTTAATTTAGTTTGCTGTTAAGAAATTTATGACCAAGTTTGAATGACTTATTTGAGTATTTCATTGAAAAAAAAACACAAGTAAAAAGAATCAATACGAGATAATTTTCTTCACAATCCTAAAAATGTGGTTAGGTTTCAAAAAGTGACAATTAGCTAAAAAAGAAAAATGCGTGGTACCTGTTACTTCGTCTTTCTGTTTATCTGATACTTTCATAAAATGCCATAATTACTAAGTCTTAGAAATCTTTAAAAACGTTATGAAAATCTCTTAAAATCAAAAATTAGCTTTTGATAGTTTACAGAATGTTTTATCAAGCAATTGTAAAAGCCTTATTCTGTTTGCAAAAAAGGACTTCCCATTTTCCCCTAGGCGGGAAGAGGAAACTAATTTCATTAATTGCGTAGCATCCTTGCTTTTTCAGCAACAGGGTGCCCCAAAAACAAAGAAATTTATTACAGGAAATTTGAAATAGATTTGAATGAAATTTTACAGACCCCCAATTTTCTCATATTAATTAAAAAGTTTTTACGGTAAATTTATTTTCTTTCAACTTCTGCTGTCCCATCATTTTGCTTAGCCCAAAATGGCCTTATTTCATCTCAAAAAGTCATAAAATTATATATTTAGACTGTCCCTTAATAGGATTCATTTTATTTTACAACAGTTGCATTAGACCAAGTGTTGGATAAGAGTAATGCTGTGCATTTGGTTCTCACATTATTGTCTTTAGGAAGGAAGATGTTTAGACAGCAATATAGGGGATGAAATTAAGGCTTCAGATTTGTTCTCATAACAACAAAGGTCACTTGTGGTTGCAATTTCAATTTTAATTAATACTTCCTCTGTCAAAAATTCAGTTAAATTAATCAGCTGCTTCACTCAATTTTATCTGGGACAGGAGTAGTATTCTAATTAATGGGGCTTAACCTCAAGAATGTTGATTTAACACACTTTTTGATGTGCAGATCTAACATTTCATTTTATCTTCTAATTAGAGCAGTAAGAGGCCAATTAACATTAAGCAAATCAATCTAGAATGCTTTTAGACCTTTTCTTCATATAGGGCTAACTTTAAATATCCAAACAAAATTTTGATATTACACTGGAACCCTGACACAGAATATCTTCTCAATTCTTCTTCAAAATATGTTCTAGAGAAAAATATTCATATATGGTAAAAGACTGAAAATTTTTACAATATTCTCTAAACTACTCAAAATTTTTATTGAAATGACAAAAATTTGATCCAAAAGTAAAAAAGTAAAACAGAGTCTTCTGATATTTTAAGCTGCATATTTGAAATCTAAGATTTAAACCCTGTTTCTTCTCAAATAAAGATAAGGCCTCTCAATAAGGTTTGGCACAAAACCATGTTTGTTCATTGAATTTAGCCCCTCGTGGCTCAAATTAAAGACAATCACAATTAAACCATTATTCATTTTGAATTAATGTAATTGGTCTTAATTTCAAGTTTTGAGAGGCCTTTTGATTTTTCACTCGGCCTGAGCTGCCAATCTGCCCATTATGTAAATATTATGAAAGTGGGCAGATTGGCAAGAGAGGCTAAGTTGAAAATCAAAAGCTCCATCAAAAGCTGAAATGAAAGTTTTTTGAAAATTTGAAAACATAAAAATGTTTAGAATTCTTATATCTGTTGTCCAAACCTCAAGGGAAGCAGATCCACGTGGTTTGATATGCTCGTGCCCAAGCCTATTATTATCAAAAGTGTTTTTTTAATTCAAAAGCAAAATTTTGGAAAAATCCTTCAAAAATTGAAAAAGTTATAAAGAAGCCAAATTTTCAAGAAACTCAACAGGAAAAATTAGAAATACAGAGCTTTTAAATGTTTAACTGTAATTATTTCTATAGATAGACCAAATTGACTAATTTATTGAAATTTTCGGCCAAAAAATGTCATTTGAACGATTTTAAAAATGTTCTCTTCTTGGATGTTCCTTGAACTTTTAGATTTTTAAGGGGTATCTGTAAGACTTTTATCAAAGTTGTTCAAATTGTTGCGATATTACTGCCAAAAATCAGAATAAATTTGTCAATTTGATACACCACAGAAGAATACAGCTAAACCTTAATTTTCAAACCTTCTTTTAGTTTTCAAAGCCAGTGTAATGGTTTGTAGTTTACTTTTTATAATTTTATTTATCATTCCAGTAACATACTATGAAAATTGAAACAGTTTCTCTGACTAATTTTACATCTCTCGAAAGATAAAATCACGATCATATCAAAATTGAGAGCAGTAATGGCTTGATGTATTAAAAAGGTTGCAAATTATTTCTTTCCCAAGATGCAAACTATTTGAATTGTCACATTTTATGCCTGCACTAAAACGTTTATTAACACGAACTGCCATAAAAAGTTGCTATACCAAATTTCTTGGATACACAAATCATCCTTTGAATTTATATTTTGAGACGGAATTTATTTTATTTTAAACTTTGATTGATCTGCAAAGATCTGGTGTGCCATTTGTCAAAAAGTTTACACTTCATAACTTTATTCACCTAACCTTTAAAGCAAACTTCTAATTTATATACACAAATTTTCATAAAACAAAATGATTCTAAAATTGTCCAAAAGAGCGCCATTGTAATAAAAAGATTGGGAATCTCTCATTATTTATAAAGTGAAAAAGATAATAAAATTCCTTTTTCACAATTTATTTCTTCATTAATATTAAATGGCCTCAAATTGGCATTTTATAACTCAAATTTCATTCGGTACAAGTTTAGAATATGCTAAATTCTTCAAAAAATTGTGTAAAAGTATTTATTTTACTGAAAATTACTTACATTAACAAGCCAGGGCAAATTTAATTTACTAAATAGCTATTTAATGAAGTTGGGTATCACAACAATAATTTTTGTAACTTTATGATATGACTTTAAAATGCTCCAGCTTGGCCCGTATTAACTTTTTTTTGACAAAATAGTTTCTAATATTGAATTTTTATAGAAAAAGGAAAATTCTAAAAATGTACGTACCGATATAGGTCTACCTCGATTTAGAAGCTGTTATTAATATTAAATTCCGACTTCTGCTGCAGTGCCTCATATCAATTATGGTTAATTTGCCTATCAATATCATGAGACTTAACCGTGCTTAAGGAAGGGTTTCCCAGACAAATGCAATTTTATCAGTCTGAAATCTCCGACTTGGAATTTTGCTCCCAGCTTCTGATTTTTTCACCTGATAATTCATGCCTAAATATTCGTAATGCCCATTTGATTTCATATCAGATGATATTAAATGTATAATTTGAATTCAGGTCAGTTTGGGTAAAACATACATTCATATTTCATAAATCTCCTTAATTAAAATTTAAATAATATCCTTTTCACTTTTGCAGATCAAGGCTATTTGAGAGATAAAAATTCTTTTGGCTCCATAAATTTTACTTCCTCTTTGTGTTATGAAACCTGTAAATTCATTGTTCATTAGCAAATAAATGGCTTTTAATTTTCCATAAACTTCATGAACTGAATAATTTTGTTTTTATTTATATCAGGGTTCTCCCATACCTTCTTCATTTCAATCAAAATTAGAAGGGCTTTCTCATAATGAGTGTGCCTAATTCATGAAGACATATTTCAATTTAGATTAAAAGAAGAATGGACAAATTTCCTTGACAGATTAGAAATGAGGCTGACATAGCAATTTTGGCTGATTTTAAGTTCTTGGCTGTTTTAAAATGAAATAAGGGCCGCTCACTTTTAGTATATGTATAATCTCAAAAGACTTTCAGGAATGTAAAATATTGAAATCCATTTATTACACTCCTGAAAGTCTTTGGAGTTTACACATATTCAGATTAGGTAAATATTTCCTTCTGCTCTTGGATTACCCTTCCAATGCAATGAAATCCCCGTTAAACACCCTCTATGTTCTATAAATATTATTTCACATTTTGACTCCTCCCAAATTAATTAGAATGAGGCTTCAAAGTAAATTCCAGCTGAGAGAATTTTAAGGAACATTCGTACTCTGCAAAGATTACATACCTCATGAATTATTTGTGCAATAAAATGCCAACTTTAATATTATTCTACTTCAAGAAATATGATTTTGACAGGTCGCACTTTTCTCTGCAAATATTTCTTTTCATAGATAAATGTAGCAAATTTGAAAGGATTTTCAAAGGATTTTAAAATCCGAAATTTGGACCATAACTTTCTGAAAGTCTTACATTTAATACAATTGAAAATAAGAATTTATTGTCACATTATTATATTAATATGTTGTACAAATTTATTTTAAGCTAATAATAATGGATGTAACAAGTCATTTTATAAAGCAATCTTATTTAGCATCATTTTCATTCACGACACTTTTTTATTAACCGGAAGTCCAAAAATATTTTTGTACAAAATACTAAGGAGAAAAAATGGCCTTTCAGCAATTTAATTTTCATTCCCCTTGTTTCAACTGTACATTCAATTTCATGTTTTAGATGAACAGACATTCTCTTGTAAGGTGGTCAACATATTTTGTTTAGACGTTTAACATTATCAAATGAAATTGCCAAGTAATGTGGGAGGAAGGATCATAGAGGGAGAAAAGGAATTACATTTTGAAAGGGTGAATTAAGAGAAAATTTATATGATTTATGTTCAACACAACTATTTTGTATTCGTAGCTACGCGTAGAGTTAAGATGCATATGGTGATTATCTAAAGGCTTTTAACCCTTATCGTCATGCGATGGTTTATCTAACCTTATCAGCGCATCTGGATCAGGGTTAATAGGTCAAATCTGGCAAATAGCACACAATATTTGCCTCAAAGGTGACCTTCAATTTTGATCAAGAAGTAAACATTTCCCTGTGTTTTAGATTTATAAAATTTGGTTCATTCATATCCTCCATAAAATAAGTCCAAATCATACGGTCCAAATAACTTGTCAACAAATATTTCAGGTCATTTATATGAATTTAAAAAACTATAGAGAATTTTCAAAAAGGAACATTTGACCTTTTGACAGAATTAATGACTAAAAGCCGTCTCAGCGAAGCAGAGTTACTTCATTTTACAATAGTTTTGCAGTATTTGCAAGGCCAATTTGGGAAAGTTTTACCACAGAAAGATCCTGTACTATATGCTCAATATTAATTTAGATATTGCACTTCACATTTAGATTGAGGAAGGGAGTAAAAGAATGTGCAATTTTTATTTGAAGTGCAAAAGAGTATTTGGCACATAATGCATTCCATAGTCATGGGTTGTACCTTTCAATAGTGCTGCTCTAACATAAAAGGAGTCAATTTTATCAGGCTTTCTCCTAACATTTACGGTTATATATCTTTGTTTCACTTTTTCTTGGATTTTCACTCAGTTTTTGTAAAAAAATTACTTTCTCTATCCCAAAATAGATAGTGAATATCTTGTGCTGTGTGCAGTTTTGCGGAAAAAAATTATTTCAATGGTTTTGGTAATCATTGAAGTAAATTTTTCCGCGAAACTGTACACAGCACTAGAAATTCACTATCTATTTTGGGATGGAGGAAGTAAACATGAAATACTAGTAATATTTTTGTTTTAATGTACCTGAAAATTCATAGTTTTTAAAAAGTTTTTTGATAAAATCATTCGTACAAAAACAAAAATTGATCAAGACTAACGTTTGGATGCTTCAAAATAAAGACATTCCAATTTTAACTTTTTCAGTTCCATAAACTATCAGAGGAAAATCGACTCTCAATTTCAATTATATTTTTTTTTTCAGGAAAAAAGACTGGTTATGTGCAATTAAGATTTAAAAGTAAACACAAGCCATAAATTTCAATTAATGATTTTCATTAACACTAATTGAGTAGTAAATTCACTCATTTAAAAAAGAATTATGCTTTAAAGATACGAGTGGAGGTGTAAAAATTCACAGGCATAAAAGGTGAATAGAAAAATCAAATGATATTTATGGGGTTATAATAAGGGAAGGAACGAATTTAATGCTGTTCAATATGGGGATGCACATTAATTACAATTCATTGAAATCGCCCTTTTAAGCAGATTGAACATTTTTGTGGATATTAGATTAATACTACTCTGTCTCAACGAAATTGGCCGGACGCAAAAATTATAAAAATCGCCTATTCATCTTGAGTTTTCTCCACAATTAAGTTGTATAAGGAAAAAGTTAACCGATATTTCAAAAACTAGAGAATATATAGTTTTTGAAACTCTCCTAATTTTTGTCAAAACTTTTTTGGAATTCAAAGTAAATTAATAATGATAATAAGTGATTTTGATGATAATCGCGTCCGGCCAATTTTGTTGGGATGGAGTAGTATCAAAAAATCATATATAATTCTGCTTTTCTGCAATCCACAAAGACTCATAGATAGACATAGGCTACGCTCTTGAAAGTCTTTGTAAATTATGGAGTCCGTTTCCATGAGTAGGGCCACCATGAATAACTAATCGATGATAAATATGAAGGGTTTATAATTGATTAGTCATTCATGGTGGCCTTTCTCATGGAAACGCACTCTATTTATGGTGCGCTAGAGTCTAGACTGAAAAGTCAATGTCGAATTCCAGGAAATCTGTAATATACTGTAAAATACTGAGATTTTTCTGACTCCATTTTTCTCCTAGATGCCCCTTTTTCCCCTTGCTTACAAAAGATATTTCAATCAAGCTAATCAATATCATGAATGATGAAGTTTTTTAAGGAAGTTATGAAATTGAGACTTAATTCTATTGAATTGTATTTCTCCAAAAAATATTTCTGAATAAAATCAATCAATTGTGTTTTATGATTCTTTTTTGAGAGATTTTCCTTAAGATAAGAAAGAAAAAGACATATTCTTCAAACAATTGAATTACCTATGTCACCATTTTTCTGCAGCACTGTGGGAGTATGGGAGCTTTTCGGTCCTATAACAATGTAATCAATTTTTACTATTTATGCTGGAAAACAAATTTGTTGATAATACAAAAAAAAAGAAATTATACAGCCAAGTTTGTGTAGATTGTTGTCATCATATTTTATTTGTATTTATTAATTAGGTTTTAGAGGACAGACTGCATCAATTCATAAAAATGCTTTAGTTTGCACATACATTTTCTGAATATCTAAACCTGAAAAATAGTGTTATTTCATTAAATACAATTAATTTGCATATCTATACTTTCATCTTTAATCTAATAAAACATAACTTGTGTAATTATTTTATACACTTTTTTGCAAAAATGACTTATCGCAACAATTCATCAATTTCAATCACAAATCTTTGACAAGTCACCTCTACCATCTTTTTCAACAATTGTTGTAGACGTGCAAATTTAATTAAAAGCATGCTAGAAATATGCTCAATCATTTTCAGACAGTGGGATCATTTCAGGTC
>JAOWAT010035792.1:0-11855 GCA_028571025.1 Longipedia americana | reverse complement strand
CTAGACAATCATTTTTGGAACAATGTTTTCTGATTTGCCTAAGCCTACTAATATTATACCAAACATGGTCAAAGGACAATGAGACTAAAATTATTCTTTCTCTCTCTCTCTCTCATGCTTGCACATGACCGATTATCCCAAAATGCTGCATGTTCATCATCACAATCCGACGACTGCCGCTCCACAGTGGGTCCTAGAATCTTTTCTTGTCTCATAACAGAGCTGTCGTTATCCACTTAATTCTATTGGGAATAACAGCTTTGTTATGAGACAAGAAACCCGTCTATGCCCCCACTGTGTGCTCATTGAGTATGCAAGATTAAACAAAAACGATATTTCTTTCTTTTATTTCCGTTTCTCCTTTCTCTCTTCTCTTGTTCAGTTTTAAGCCTTCAGCGATTGAAACAAAACTTTTTTCTTATTTTACTTTAGCACATAATATCTCTACCGTGATTTGAGGTAAGTTGGGTCATACCAATTTATTGGTTTTTGGTGCTTGGCTTATAACACTTTTATGTATAACTAAATTTTCCCACTGCTTAATTTAGGAAATTAGTAAATCATGTATAGAACTTATGAATATTTCTATTATAATTATTAGGTCGAATTTTATTAGCTTCTTTCAACAAGTGTGAGTGGAAAAAATTTATTTTACTGGACGGATTAGTTCCTATGCTTCAAGTGACAAAATCAGCCTTTTGATAGGAATAGTGATCCTGCACCCCACCCTTGGGCAAAATTATTTTTTCTCGATAATGAAAATTCTAGTCATGTCCAATACTTGAAGCCAAGATGTCAATTACGACCTTGTCAAAATTTTCTTGAAAAAGTGTTAATGAATTGAATTTAACCATCACTTATTTACCCGCACTTACTGTATCCATTGCTTCATCTGTGGATCTGATGAGAAACAAAAAAGTGAAGAAAATTTCGTGAAAGAGGAGAAGAAGGAAAAGAAGGGAGATTAAAATTTGAAAAATGATATCGATATAATTCATGGTTGGTTCTTCTAAGCTGTCTGCTGCTTTCCTTGCTAAGCCACGGATCAACTAATGGAGAGGATCTTTGCTAATTAAAAATTCAACCAGACCATCCATTGGTAATCTATGAAAAGTTTTAGATATAGAAACTGTTCATAAAATAGATATGTATAATATCAGTAAAAAAGGGGAGAACAATAATTGAAAGAGGAAGTTTTCAAGACTTCAAATTTTGTCAAAAAAATCTAGATCTGATGCTCTTCCTAAAACCAAGATTTTGTTAAATTTCTTAATAAAAATATTTCATATTACCAAGCTCTAAAATAAAATCCAGATAGTGCCATTATAGTTTTGCGTTCTCTTATCTTAATACCAGCAACAAAACCTGGCTTATGCCTAACCTGATGATTACATAACAGATTTTGCTAATTTGCTAGGTGCAATTTCCTACTTGAGCATCAAGAAAGACATGTAATTAATTTGGTCTCTTACTAAGACAAAAATTTGGAGAGAAATTTGAAAATAAGTTCAAATATTTTCATAAATCTATAATTCTATTACAATAAAACTTGTACTGTATTTAATGCTAAATCTGACCTACCATGGGTAAATCGGACCTAAGCTAAAATGAAACTAGAGTGAAATTTAAGCATTTTAAGCATAGGTCCGATTTACCATTGGTAGGTCCGATTTCGCATAAAATACGGTAAATTAATTGTTCTAATCCAATTTAAAACAGTTCTCCTAAAAAATCATATACACGTTATTACAAGCCTTTTTGGACACGTTTCTAGTTTATTAAAACTGCTAGAAATTTCGGAAATCGCAGTTTTGGAATTTTTTGAGCTCAGTTTTGGAAAAAATCTCAGTTTTGTAAAAAATTACTCTGTTTTAGTGAAAATTTTGGAGATTTTCATCAACTTTCCTCAGTTTTTTGAAAAATTGGCTTCAAATTCCATGAATTTCTTGTAAATTCACGGAAATTTTCCCAAAAATGACAATATTTGATCAGCATGATCCACATTTGTTGCTTTTTGCACCGATGTGAGAACTTTTCATCATCTAAATATTTTGTGAACCTCAGTTTTGCGAGTTTTTCTCAGTTTTAGAAAAAAAGTGTGTCAAAAAAAGCCTGATTATTTACTGATGCCCAATAGTGTTGATTGCCTAATTTGTACTGCTTTAGACAAATGTATCTTTTGTACACTTCTCTCAGTTACACAAATCTCCTGATCATATTTCTCCGGTCTCCAAAAAATTCCAATTAAGTATTTAGTTTTTTCTGATTGGAAAAAAAATTTTAGAAGAAACAGTTGGATGAAAGAACGTTTCTTTATCTCACAAAATGATAAAAGTAACGCTAACCTTAAATGTTTTAGTTTTCCAAACTCTCAAATTGTTACAAACATTTGTTGATGGTATACTACTCTATTTGTTTGACTTTACAACAAAACATGGAACTCGCAATAATCAAAAATGTGCTCTCAGAGAATATGAAGCATGTGCCCAATTGGTCTGTATCCATATGATGGATCCTAAGAAATTACAAGAAGTAAATCCTTGTGATTATTTGTACACCCATGTAAAATATTTCAATCCAGATGAAATATTGATGAATGATTTTGCAACACTGCATGGCATTAATGAGGAATATGTTTGGTTTTCTATCACTGAAAAACAACATGGAGATATTTACAATGTAGCAGATTATCCCTTAGTGATGTATGCACAAAACCTTAAAGCTAAATATCTTGTGAAAATACAAAGAAGGTTTTTGTCACAGCTAAAAGATAATTGTGATAGTTATCTCAGGGATGAGAAAAAGAATATTGTGCTAATTACAAATGCTTCAAGAAGTGGTTCAAATCTTATTGCTCAAATATTCAATAAGCTTCATAACACATTGGTTATCAGTGAACCATGGGCATTCACAAGAATTCACTCCATGTACAATACAGGTGATTTTGTTATATACTTTTCTTGTTCTCAACCAAGCAAAGAATTACCAATAGAGTGACACACATTCTCTCTTTCTTTTATTACCAGTAATACACAATTTTTCTTGGACACCATGTAGGTAGGAGTGCTGGTCATTTCAATGATGTAACAGTCCAACAAAAGACCAACCAATCTATTTCAATTCAGTCTTAGAATATTTATTACTGTCAATCACATATTGACTACACTCTTCCTTTCTATTACAAAATTCTTATTCCCATGGGAGATAGAATTAAATTGAAATACTTGCTGGGTCAACTAAAAAATAGAATATTTCTACACGATCCTCACTTGACTCACCTTTCTATTCTGATTATTTTCTTGATTAGATTATTCCATGTGAAGTTTTGATCACAGATTTTCAGGAAAATATGTTAGAAAAAATTATATAATTATTTTAGAAACAAAAATCTGCTCTAGAATCAGCAACTAATTCATAAGAATATTAAGTTTATAAAGCAAATATGGTAAATATAATCCCGGCACAATTAGCACGGTACATAAATGCTTTTTATCTTATTCATTAGTTGAGGTTACTAAGGCTCGGACTAATTTATGTAGTGAAATACTAAAAATGACCGAGCGGCCTTTGAAACAAGCTAAGCCTGCTCATTTGTACAGAAAAATAAGATTGCTGAAGAAAAATTTAGAAAAAATGACAGCTATGGGCAGTTCTGAGCCCTGCAAATTCACTTCAATGAATGGGGCCTTATAAAGTGAAAGAAAGCATGTACTGAAGTAAACTTGAACTGCCCTTAGCTACCCTAAATCAAGATAATTTCCAAATCAAGATAATTTCCAAATTTCAAGAATATCTAGAAAATCAAGATAACTTCCAAATCAAGATAATTTCCAAATTTCAAGAATATCTAGAAAATCAAGTTAATTTCCAAATTTCAAGAATATCTAGAAAATTTCATTCTCGTCTTATTTTCTTACTGAATATAAAAACGTCAATTTTTCATGCACGTGCAAGTCATTCCACTCAATTTTTTAGAAAACTTTTCAGTTTTTGAAACTTTACTTATATTATTTCACAAGTTATATGAAAAAATATCTAATACTACTGTAACATTTGAGTACTTCTTTGGTGAAGTTTTCAAAATTTTCCAACAAAAGTAAAACATATCATTTTTTGTGCTGAATCCATCCAGAATCTTATAACTTTTCATTCAAATCTGCCTTTGAGTCTAAAACTCAATTTTGAACATTTTGAATTAAGACAAGCGAAATCAGGCTGGAAATCTAATCAAATAATTCGCATAATATCTAAGAGAAACTTTGTCAAACCTTTTTAGGGATACTCACTGAAGAAGAATATGAAGACCTGATCAAAGCATGCATCCATCTACAGTTAAAGAAAAGACCATCAATTGACAGGGACAGTTTAGAAAATGTAGTCATAAAGATTTCTGGGAATTGCAATACAGTGGCTGAAGTGATAAAACAAGAATGCGCTCGAGCCAAAATTGTATACAGTGTAAGACATCCAAAAGGTGTTATTCAATCATGGAAGGGTATTTCAAACAATCAATTAAAGAATACTGGAAGGATCACTGTTGGCAAAATACCATCCAGAATAACCACCTGTAGGAAGAAAGTCTATAAAGAAATGGTTCTGAAACATTGTTTAGATTCCAATCACTCATTTGCAAAACAATGGGGAACATGTTATGCTTCTGGAATGGTGTGGTTCTTGGAGAAAAAATATCAAAACTTCTTTGATTCTGTGATTTTATTTGAGGAATTTATGGAAGACGCAGAAAAAGAAATCAAAGTAATGTTTGAGAAGATTGGTTGCAAGACTGATGATGTTAGAAATATAGTTTCAGATACAATGAAGAGTTATTCACATGCTGGAAACAAAATCAATCAAATGATGCCAAGTTCAAGAGGCGGTATTGTTTCAAGAGAAGAATGGAAAGTTGTTGATGAAATTTTTGAAAGTTTTGGACTGTTGCTGAGGCATGACTCATCAATGGAGAGATACAAAAGTCTTGTAAAGTAGATTAGAAGAAGTTGAAAAAATAAGGTGACCCAACAGACTTTGGAATTTTATCAGAATTTTTTTTGATTTTGGAAGCCTAAATTTTTAAATGTAGCTAAAATTCATCTTTCATATGTAAAAAGAATGCATCAATAATCTTCTGAAGAAATTGAGGTTTTTATAGAATTTATTGCATAACATGAAACTTAAATTGCCTTTTTCTCAAAACTGCGCAAATTTTTTAATTTCTGTGTTCTTTTCCGTAATATGGGGTGAACTCCGCATGTTAATACAAAAAATTTCTGAAAAATACAAAACTAGAAATTTTAAATGACTTTAATTTTGAATGTATCTATTTCAAAAAACATTTTTATTAACGTCAAATCAGCCTTTCTTACTCTTAATATTCATAACAATGCCACAACCAATAACTAAGATAGATTTAAGTGAGAGCCTACTTTCAAGAAATTCAAATGTGACTGAAAATGGACTGATGTTAAGTAGAAAAGAAGCGGTAGTTTAATATCGAATTTCAGATTTGTTCAATGTTAATTTAAAACCAAATTAATAAACATTAAAAAAGTGGGTGTCATTTATTAGGGAATGATTTTTTTCAAAATTCAATGCTCAAACATACTATCAGGCTTTTTTCCCGGGTTTTAGACGTATCAAATGCCTAAAAATTTCGTATTTTAGAGTTTTTGCGTTTTTGGAGCTGAGTTTTTTAAAAATTTTGCTGAGTTTCTGGAAAATTTTGCTGAGTTTATTGGAAATTTTGCTCAGTTTTCGGAAAATTCACCCAAATATTGGCAAAATTTGGTGTTTTTGTTATATATTTGTTAATTTTACTACAAAAAAAACCAAAAACTTCAATTTACGAAAATTTTTCCGCCTAAAAATTTAGTATTTTTGAGTTTTTGCGTTTTCCGTGCGTTTTTTGAAAATTTCGACCGTGAGTTTTTCAAAGATTTTGGGAAAAAAGCCTGCAAGGCCCTTTTTGTAAGAAAACTGGATATTTATATACTTGGTTTCTTGAAAAATGTTTTGAAATTACCAAAACTCAAACAAAAATTTGAAAAACTCAGAAATTTTCTGAATCTCAGCTCCAAATACGCAAAAACTCCAAAATATAAAATTTTTATAAATGAGAATTTCTAAAAATCGGGCAAATTAGGCCTGATTTTACTGCCGACTGCTCTTTCACTATATTTCACTTCCTCTCTACTTGCAGGTAAACATCTTCAACACAACCACAACCAACAGCCCCAAGGCAGACGGGCTGAACGCCATGCAGTCCTGGGTCATATGCTGCATCTTCTTCGTTTTCGGCGCGCTTTTCGAATACGCAATCATTCTCCTCAAAATGAAAATCAAGACTTTTCGAAAATTGTCGACGCCCATGCAAAAGGACGATACCTGTGAAATGGACATGGCCGTGCTCATCGCGTTTCCAATCGTGTTTCTCATATTCAATATTGTGTACTGGGCGGCATTTATACTGTAAACATAATTGATGAGGTTTAATAACCCTTATCGTCATGCTATGGTTTATCTAAACTTATTAGCACATGTGGATCAGGGTTAAGTGAATGAAAAATGACAATGTAGAGTAAAATAGTGAGCTCATATAAGGTAAACAGACAAAATGCCATGCCAATCCTGGATCAAATGCTGCATATTTTTAATACGCGAGTGACTTTCTTCTCATATATGCTCATTTACTAAAAATGAAATTCAAGATTGTTTGAAAATTTTCCATGCTCAATCAGAAGAATGATCCATGTGAAATGGACATAGCCATTCTTATTGAATTTCTCATATTCAATATTGTGTATTGGGCGGCATTTATACTATAAACATAATTGATGAGGTTTTACCCTTATCATCATGCGATGGTTTATCTAAACTTATTAGCACATGTGGATCAGGGTTAAGTGAACAAAAAATGACAATGTAGAGTAACATAGTGAGCTCATATAGGTAAACAGATGGAACATCATGCAATCCTGAGTCAAATACTGCATATACTTTATACGTGAGTGACTTGCTTCTCATATATGCTCATTTTACTAAAAATGAAATTCAAGATTGTTTGAAAATTTTCCATGCTCAATCAGAAGAATGATCCATGCAAAATGGACATAGCCATTCTTATCGCATTTCCAATTGTGTTTCTCATATTCAATTTGTGAATTGGACGGTACTTATAATATAAACGTAACTGATGAGATTTAAGTGAACAAAAAAACAATGTAGAGAAAAATAGTGAGCTCATATGAATTAGACAAACTGAATGCTTCTCATATATGCATTCATTCATTTTACTAAAAATGAAATTCAAAATTGTTTGAAAATTTTCTATGCTGAATCAGAAAAACTATCCATGTGAAATGGACATAGCCATTCTTATCGGGTTCCAATCATGTTTCTCATATTCAAGATAATGTATTGGGCGGCATTTATACTATAAACATAATTGATGAGGTTCAAGTGAACAAAAATGACAATGTAGAGTAAAATAGTGAGCTCATATAAGGTAAACAGACTAAACGTCATGTCATCCTGGGTCAAATACTGCATATTCTTCATACACTAGTGACTTACTCCTCATATATGCTCATTTTACAAAAATGAAATTCAAGATTGTTTGAAAATTTTCTGTGCTCAATCAGATGAACAATCCATGTGAAATGGACATAGCCATTCTTATCACATTTCCAATCGTGTTTCTTATATTCAATTTGTGTATTGGACGGTACTTATACTATAAACATAACTGATGAGGTTCAAGTGAACAAAAAATGACAATGTAGAGTAAAATAGTGAGCTCATATAAGGTAGACAGACTGAATACTGAGCAATCTGTGTCAAACACTGCATCTAATTCATATGGGACATAGATCTCATTCTACTACTCATTCTAAATGAAAATCAAGATTTTTTGAAAATCGTCCATGCCAATAAAAAAAGACAATACCTATAAAATGGACATGGCCATTCTTATCTCGTTTCCAATCGTATTTCTCATATTTAACAGTGTGTATTGGGTGGCATTTATACATAAAAGTTAAACAAGACTGATGTTTAAGTGAAGAAAAAATGACAATGTAGGGAACTATATTCAGCTCACATTATACTGACTGAATTGATGTCTAGCATTATTCAAAATTATATTTCCTAAGATAAAACTAGAACTTGCTCAGCAGTAAAAAGTAAAAATAGTCCATGTTAGACAAACTCAAGAGATCTCTAAAATATAATTGAGTGGTTTGCTGAAATATGGTGCATACTAAAGCAGCAATGACTCCAAAGTTGTCACCCACTAGAACTGATACCTCTATGGCAGTGACAGACTTGCTATTTATCATCTCAGTTATTTCATCAAGATTGCTGAATACTTCTACACACAATGTTGTTTCCTTGCTACTCTCTAGTTTTCAAAATGGATTCTACTCAGCTTTATTCAGTGAAACATGCTGTCTATGAATTGTGATAAGCATACCTTGCATATAAAATACACAAATCCAGATTGAATAGAGTAATCAGTGAAAAACAATAATATATACTGGGTCTTTTATTGACTGAAATATCTTTCTTTGAGCTCACTATATGTCTCTACAGATATGAGCCTCTATTTAGATGCATGGCATGAAACTAGTGACAAAGACACTAACTAACAAATTCTAAGATTATCCAAAATACTTTTTATGATATAGAAAAAACTCTAATGATTATTAAAGGAAGACTGCAATCAAAGTCAAGTTGGGCCTAGAGTGGTATAATTGTTCTGGAGTAATCAACTAATCATGGATACAGTCTTCAGGCTTTTCTTTTGGCAAAAAATTTCCCAAACTTTCAGCAAAATTGAGCTAAATTTGTGAAACTGAGAAACACAAAATTTTTAGGTGAGACACTTTTATGCACAATTTGTACGGATAAGAAACTGAGCTCAATTTAAGGCCCTAAAGAGGGATCATTAAAGAATTTTATAAGTTTAAAGCCATTGTTGGGCTCAAATTTGCATCAGAATAATAAATTTGCAACAAATTTGACAGAAATATCAATAAAGTTTAAGAAAAATTTCTGAAACTCAGAAAACACAGCAAAAATTTTTGTTGAAACTCAGCCCAAAATCAGAAACTGAGTTCATAAATTGTGAAACTGAGCACAAATTTTTTTTTAAAGTTAAAAACACGAAATTTTTAGGTAGACGACTTCTCTAAAAATTGTCAAAAAAGAGCCTGACAGTATAAAACTGAAATTTGACATTTCAGAATCAAGTACTACTCCGTCCCATTGAACTTGGTTAAACAGATAATAAATTCATTATCTGTTTGGCCAAGTTTAACGGGACGGAGTAGTACATTACTTTTAACTGAGAGTCAGTTTCTTTGAGAAGGCAAGGTAAAAGTATCTTAGAAATGAATTAATAATCAATTGATTTTCTTCTAGTTTTCAACAAGTTTTCTAATTAGTAAACAATTGTTGTAAGCTTTAAAAATATATAATTCTTTCATTTTCATTTTGTCCAGAAAAAATGGCAGAATGCAAAAATTATTTTCATATTAATTTTTCCATAATAATGGCAAAATATAAAAATTATTTTGTCCTGAAAATTGAGAATAATGCAGAGAACCAAATACCTCAAAAAAATATTAAAATAGTTTGCAACATTATTTGCAACACTATTTCTAGAAAATTGTAAAAATTTGGCCAAAATCACAAAATTGAGTGCTATTTTTCTTCATTTGGATTTAATCTGCAATTTATCTTTTACTTTCCTCTTATGCTTCTCTGGTGAAAAAATTGTTCAAAAAGCAAACAATCAATTGCTAATTAAATCCATAAATAGACATGGTCATCTTTGATTAAGAATGACAATTTACCGTATCTCTAAGTAAAATTTGACCTTTGAGTTCAGTCTCCCGTTGAAAAAATAGTTTATTACCTCTCTCCCAATTTATTTCTAAACCCAAGTTATTAGCCAAATCTAAATTAGGAGAGGGGTACAATTTATGCAGCTTCATGAATGTTGCCATATTTTCCCTATATTTTTCATCTTTTTTAATTCTGTCATAGAATCATAGAATATCCAAAGACTTTGGACATCCATTGATTACACTCCCGAAAGTCTTTAGAAATTTCATATATGTGAATCAACTGTTTGATGGAATGAAAAATATATAACAAGCCTTCTAGCATACTGTAGAGATAGGCAGCTTTTGTCAAATCAATAGTGGAAAGACATTTTAGATAAAGAATGGCTCAGAAAATTCATTTCAAAAAGCAAAAATTTAAAAAGTCTTCATTTGAGGCCTTGAGAGGCATTTAAATGCCTCTCAAGACCTGAAATCGAGGTTTTAGTGAATTCTGGCTTTTAGAAATTGTTTAATAAATGATACTTGACTAAATAATCTGGTAAACTATCTAATCTAAGATCTTGACTAAGCTTGTGCCTCAGTCTACTTTAAGTTATAGATATGGTAAAGAGTCAGGAGTACAGTATAGCAACATTTGTGAGGTAGAATAAATATTTTGAAAAATCATTTCTTGACTCTCATATATATTGTATTGAAAATATGTACTTCAACATGAACTGTGGTAAAGAAGAAAATAAAATGTGCTATTTACAAACATTGAACTCTTATCATTTTCATTCTTAAATCATAATATGTATTCCAGAACTCAACCCATCTGTATTTTTGTAAACACCAAAGACTTTCAGGATTGTAAAATATTGAAATCCGTTGATTGCAGTCCTGAAAGTACAGTCAAAGACGGATATAGTGTCACAACGGAAATTGCAACAGTACGGATATAGTGACATCACGACGGATATAGCAACGTCGCTATATCCGTCGTTATGTAGTAAAGTGTCGCTATATCTGTCTTTGAGTTTGGCGCTATATCCGTCTTGGCCCTAAAAACGCCGTGACGCTATATCCGTCTTCTACTGTATTTTAATCATTACACTAAAAATTGAAGGAAGATCCTCACAAATGAATCATGCAAGGAAGATTGATCAGCTGGTATTATTGAGTAAAAATATTTTATCCACATGTTTTACTTCTAAATAGAGTAAGAATTAAAGCTTTCACTAAATGTGTAATCTCCAAAGACTTTTAGGAGTGTGATCAATGAATATCAATTGCTTACACTCCTGAAAGTCTTTGGAAATAACACAAATGTTGGGAAAAATTTTAGTGAAATAGTCATGAAAATTGTCTTGAAGACATTTTTGGTTATGGCTCCTCATATTTGCTAGCCCTGCCTCATTCTATGTATTGCCTCATATGATGTAAAGTGATTCAGAATTGATTACTGCTTTATATCTTCATAATAAATGTGAATTACACCAACAAAATTCATCATATTTCACAGCAGACAGTGTCATATGTTTTTACTAAACACAAATGAAAATGATAGAAGGGGAATATTTGAATTGGGTGATCATTTATTTTCAGAATTAGTTTCTATTTGGTATCTGAGGAGATTTATGACATGTATGGCCAAAGAAATATGAAAGATTATGATTTTGGTGAAATTCTGAAACTTAGTGTGTACTATAATTGCATTACTACTACTTCCATTTCTTGAAAATAATATTTCCGTAGTCTTTTGCTCATAAAAATTTTCATTTTTAAATGCAAATTGGTTATAATTTTTTCAGTTTCAGTCCCATTAAAAATTTGCCAAACTCAAAAATGATGAAGCACGAAAACTAATAACAAATATAATTTTCTTTTTTGGCCTAATTTAATGGGTTGAAGTACTATCTCTTTTAATTTTTGTTCTACCCTAAAATGATATTTTTGTTATTTCCTTTTTCAGGTAAGTTACCCTTTACTTGGAAAATAATCTCCAAATTCTAAATTCAATTGGTCAAAAGG
>JAOWAT010035681.1:0-11856 GCA_028571025.1 Longipedia americana | reverse complement strand
CTAGAATTTCATATTTTTGTGTGAGTTTTAACGAATTTTTTTCACTTTTATGCTAGAAGAAATCATTATATTCCCATTATCCTTACGTCTCATAGAGCCCCACATACACTTTTGGGGTCAAAACTCGAAAAAAAAATTAAAATCCCATATTAGAAGTCCATAAAAAGGCCAGAAACAACAACAGTCCTAATATTGGTTTGTTTACCTTTTTATATGGACTTATAATATGGGATTTTAAAATTTTTTTGAGTTTTGACCCCAAAAGCTTATGGGGGGGGGGTTCTATGATATGTCAGGATAATGGGAATATAATTATTTTTTCAAGAATAAAAGTAAAAAAATCCCATGAGAGCTCACACGAAAATGCAAAATTCTAGATGAATCTCACTGTAGTTAAAATTTAATTCAATAGAAAAATTGAAAATCTGGAAATCCAGCCGCTATTTGCTAATGTTGAGAACTCACCAGAGAAATGACATTTAAAAAAGTTTATTAAAGTTTTTTCTTCTAAAAATTTTTCGAAGAGCAACTTGTCCACCTTTCACAAAGGTTTATCCTGAGGATAACGTTACAAGCATTTCAAAGGACTATTTCACCCATGCATTTCCGTTGTTACCATCACTCATAAAGACTGTCCGGAAAAATTTGACACTGGCTATTTTGCAAATATCTCATATAAAGATTCTTCAAAATTCAAAAGAAAGGGATGTTTCAGAAAGCTCAGAATCTCAGCTTTTCAAAACAGTCCATACTTTTGAATTTTGCCCCAGTTTTTTATGAGAAAATTGAACTTTTGACAAGAAGGTTAGTTTTCAGAAAGACACAAAATCTGCAAAAATGTTTTTGTTTTTCAAATTTACCATTTGTATTTTTTTGCAATTTTCTCATATATATTTGGTTCAAATTTCAAAAGTAGGAGATGTTTTGATAAGATGAGATTTTCTGCATGTCAAAATACACCTTACTTTTGATTTTTGATCTAGTGTACTAAGAGAAAATTGAACTTTTGTGATTATGGTTAGATTTAGGATAAAAGTATTTTGTGCAAAATTTCGTTTTTTCAAAATTGACCATCTGAACCTTTTTGCAGTTTTCTCTTACAAAACTGCTTCAAAATTCCAAAGTAAGGGGAGTTTTGAAAAGCTGAGATTCTGAGCTTTATGAAACACCCCTTACTTTTGAATTTTGAAGGAATTTTGAATGAGATATTTACAAAATAGCCAGTGTCAATTTTTTCCGAACAGTCTTTAATATCTCTGTTTGGCCAATTTAAATGGGACATTAAATTTAATTTTCTGTTCAGCCAATTTCAATGGGACACCTAATTTATCTCCGTTTGGCCAATTTCAATGGGACGGAGTAGTACCATTTTGACGTATTCAAAAACTTTTATGTCGTTCATTAAGTAATCAATGACATTCAGTTACATTGAAAAATGCTCTTTGAACCTATCTTGAAAAAAATCCATATTTATTCCATTCCTACCAAGTACCAAACTATTTATGTTCTATTGCCAAATTCAACTTAATTGATTATTTTAGGAAGATAAAAGGAGTTTGGTCAATTATGAAAATTTCATAATGCAATGTACCGATCTGTAGAAATTTCTTACGCAGGGCAAAGACCATTTTAACATATTTTAACAGTCGATGAACATGAACAATCTTTGCATCCAGACTGTTACAAAATGCTTCTGCTTGTGAGTAAGTGGTCCAGTTTCTATAGAACAAGTATGATCGACCATCCATTCTTTTCCATGGCAAGGAGCAGTGGACTGAAAGGGAGACACCTCTACAAATTATCGCAACTGCTATTAATTATTTTTGAATCACACATCAATAATGATCATTGTACGTTTGAAAACACAGCTTTCCATGCATATTTCATAAATAACATGTTGATTCTATTGAAAGAAAATGTCTTCCGGATTCTGATGCACATTTAAGATTTTCAAAAAGTTTTGTAAAAACAGAGGTTTCCAAAAAGTGCTGTTTGGTGAATCACACAGGTGGTTCGTCCATATTTGAGTGAATTTTTCCTTGGAAATTACTCTGACCCAAAATTCTCTGCAATTACACGATCAATTTAAAAGATTCAAAGTTTCTGGTCTGTAGGAAGGAATTCACTCGGAGATTATATCTGTTTGAAATTAATACAACCCCTCATTTGTCTGTATCAGGCCACTGAAATCAGAAGTTGATTTTAGAAATCTGGAAATCACTCTGACACTTACCCTGTCAAAACGGATGACTGTAGAAAATAGTTGAAAATATCCAAAAAATTTTAGACAAGATTCACTCGAAATCTATTAAGAGGGTTTGGTATGAAAGTCACTCAATAATTCAGAATGATTTTTTGAAAGTCACTAGTTTTTCACTACATAAATGCTTGAATTTCTGTCTTACAAAAGACTGTTCCTTTCTTCCCTTTTCCTCTCTCATCTCACAATTTTGTTGCGATGTTTGCATGATTTACCGGTAATCGTAATCAATACCTGCAAATACGACGTTGAACTCATGTGAGTAGCAAGCAAAAGGGCAAAGAATGAACCAACCAAGTCCTGTCTGTTAGTAAGGCTATAAAAAAGTCGAAGGTTTTCCGATTTAAAAGATGGTCTCAGCTCAGATTATCTTGCATACAGTTTACTTCTATGAGAGAAATGAAGTGCAAAAAATGAAAAATATTTGACTACAGGTTGATCTTTTGGTATATGTAAGTTAATCTGAGACCGTTTTTGAAATCAAAGATGGTCGAATTTTCATTGTAGTAGGGGGCGGACTAAAAAGTTTCATGTGGGGTCATCCTGTGATTTTCCAACCTGGGCATTTTTAAATGCCAAGAATATACCCAAATTCTTGAAATGTTAAGGCAATCTCACTCTAAAGATTTTACTTTAAAATCAATCTATCAAAAATTTTCAAGAAATTACATTTGGTTACATTTAATACAAATTTTCAGCATTTTAATTATCCCTTTTGGCCCTAGCATGTTTCAGATTTTATGTCATTTGTGACCGATTGTAGAAAATTTTCTACATGGTGGTAGTGATCTTAAATTGATCATAATTTATATCATCTTTTGCAAGATGTGATTGGATGTTAATGGTAAGCACTTTATGGGTTGTAAAAAAATCTAAAATATGCTAAACAAATCAAAAGGACATTTTTTGCCAATACTTT
Organism: Longipedia americana; assembly: GCA_028571025.1. Classification (NCBI taxonomy): domain Eukaryota; kingdom Metazoa; phylum Arthropoda; class Copepoda; order Polyarthra; family Longipediidae; genus Longipedia; species Longipedia americana. The sequence goes on along the minus strand of JAOWAT010035681.1, from coordinate 8,677 downwards.
TGGCATAATCAATGCCAAAAGTGGTTTTCATTCCTTCTAGGCAAAACATCCATGTAGAACTTTTTCTACTATTGGGCCGAAAGGGATATTCAAGAAATATTTTTGTATACGAGTTTACGAGTATACGTTGTTTTTGGGCGTGTTATGAAAAAAAATTATTATTTTTTCCCAATTATTTAATCATATCATTAACCTGATCTGTCTATATTTATGTTTATGTAGAAGGATCTGTATATTGATTATTTTAACATTATGTTGATCCTTCATATTTTACATGGACGGATCTGCATGTTTCATGATCAAGGAATGATGTCTCATGTTTATCAATTCACGTTTCTCATTAAATGAATGACATTTCACCTGTATCAAACCACATTTCACGATTGATGAATCATGTCTCACGTTCAACGACTGACGATCTAAACTCGTATACATTGCAAAGCGTTTAGCTTTGTCACATTTTGATTTATGTAAGTTACACAGAGGAAGTGTGTACATTTGTATGCAACATCATTGGAAAAATCCGGGAAACTGCAAAATGTGGTAATAATAAACAGCTCCATAGTACTGAACTTAAATTGATCAGAGGGAGCTGGAATAATGTTGTAGGAAGCTAAATTTGGGTGATAATTAGTTTTTGATACCTAATTGAGGTGCCCCAGCGGACTTTTGAAAATAATCAAAATTTTGTGATTTTGGAAGCCTACAATTTTCAATTGTACCATAATATTATCCTTCAGTTACAAAAAGAATAATTCAATTGTCTCTTTTCCTCTATGCGGAAATTGAGGTTCAATATAGCATTTTCAATGAAATCACTACATAACGTAAAAACTAAATCGCTGTTTTCTCCAAATTACGCAAAATTTTTATTTTCAAAAGTCCGATGTGACACCTCAATTTAACTTTTAAGATCGTCCCCACCCTCCCATAAGCCTATTTTTGCCTTCACTACATAGCTTAGTTCGCCCCTTAATTGTAGTATTTTTTATTGCCTTACTGTTAAGTTGCTACTTGCTTCTTTTAGTGCAGACTGACTTGACACACATCAGTCCCATGAAAATATTACAAAAGATTTGCTCAAAATTTAGTTACATTGAGAAAGAGTCAATTAAAATATTCAGAAATATTTGTTAAAAATTTTTTACAGTTTTTAGACTGGTCAAATACCTAAAAATTTTGTATTTTTGAGTTTTTCCGTTTTTGGAGCTGATTGATTGGAAAATTTTGATGAATTTTGGGTATGTATTCTAAGTTTTTCAAAATTTTGGTCTAAATTTTCAAAATTGTGGATATTTTTCACAATTTTTTGCAAATTTTGGCACAAAAAGTCAAGATTTTGGGTAATGTTGAAATCTATAAATTTCATAATTTATAGGTTTTCAATTTTTGCTGAATTTTTGGAATTTTTTTTCAAAAAAGGCCAGTGGTTGCTTTTTTATTTTACCCAAGTAAGATAATGTTCAGGTTTTTGACAAGAATTTTGCTTAAACTGTTTGCCCTTTCCATTTTGGGACAGACGTAGTTTTATATTTTCTTATAATACATGACAGGGATTTTTTCTATTTCTGTCACCCCATTTCCGAAACATCCAGGCTTTATGAGTGATTCATTCATAATAGAATTAAGAACATGCGTGAATCGCAAATAGACCATAGCACTTGTGGTGTTCTAATTAGAATTTTTAGGGTCAAGAATAACTCTGGTTTCAGACCCTGTCCAAAAATATCCCCAAAAAGTCTGCTCTGCCTCACACTTTCACTCAAAAGTAGGCCCAAAATTCACTCATTTTCCTTATTTTCATTGAATTGTTTGAGTTAAATTCTCAGAACCTCTCCTAAAGGTAGACCCTTATTAGCAAGGATGTTAATTTGTTCTTTCTGACTAGATACCATCAGTTGCAAAGTAAAAAAAACATTTTTTAGGACAAAACATAGAAATATGTGTTTTGGAGGCATATCAAATTTAATGGACTGTTAGAGAGTATTGTGGATATGTGAAATCAAGGAAATCTAAATTTCTTTCTATAGCGAATATGAAGGAAAATGTATGCTACTTCTATTAAAAGAAAGAGAGTAAATGCATCACTTCATTGGTATTATTTTGCTTACTTGAGTTTCATCCTCTTTCAGCTTTTGAGAAAAGATACTTGATGAAGAAAAAATTCTTCAAATATGCCATAAATGTAAACAAACCCTACTTTCCCACTTTTTATGAAGTATTTTTATGAAGCAATTTTTTCTCAAAAAAGATTACAATGGGGCATAGGGTAACGGAAAAAAATAGTGAAGAATGATTGTCTTCTTTATTTAGACGGAATAAGTTCATCTCATAATTTGCCTAACAAAAAATTCAAATTATTGAACAATTTCACTTAATAAATCAGATGAGATTAAAAATCCATTTTTTGTATTCCTAACATAAACAAATTAAGTACATCACAAATATATTTAACTAAATATTGAATATAAATCTAAAATTGGATTGTACATTTCCTTGAGGAAAAGCCTTATGATTTGAACAACTTGTATTTTTGCACGTTTTTACATCCCAATTTAATTTTGCATCCAACCCATTACTTGGTTAGCTCTAATTTGAGAAAGGCGAAGAAAAACATCAATTTATCAATATTTGATTGCAGGGTATCAGTTTAAAGATTTCAAATTTAGAGATCGACAAGGAGGAAGTGAATTGCGATTTCCCGGATTTTTTGTCTTACCTTTTTAAATTTTGTTCGGATGATGCAGAAGCGGCAGTTGCTGATAAAGAGGAAGTACCTTTGGAGGTTTTGGACTTCAAAACGGAAAAGAAACTCTTCTTTTCTTTTTTGTCACTCATTTTTTGAATTTTATTTGCGGAACAGAGGAAGTAATTATTTATGATCTTTCATAAATCACTATCGAAATAAAAATTGCGGGAAACTTCTCACTTTGCATAATGATGGTAATAAACTTGTAGACAAATCCAATATTCATCAATCATCACTCATCTTATTTGAATAATTATTATATCTAAATCACGTTGTATAATAATTCTTCGAAATAGGATATTATTCAATTATCGTGTAAAATATCACTCAGCTAAAATAATGTACATAAGTGAGTAGACTAAAAAGACTTTCAGAAATGTAATTTCAATGAAAAGGAAAATGTGTGGAAATTGTTACAGTTCATTTTAAGAAAATGTGATGTATTTCTTTCATGCATATTTCGTATATTGATACATTTTTTACAGCTGTCAGTCCAGATTATTAATACTATTATGCTTACCAAAAAAAGGTAAAAATCATAAATCTGCGGATTTATTTTTCAATGCGCTTGAAAAATCAGAAAATTCAATTATGCTTCCTTCGTTGTGGATTTTTGAGATATTTCAAGAATCTGGAAATTTGCGAAATTTTCATGATCAAGGGCTTCAAAAAAAACAGTGAAAAATTTTTCTGGACTCCCGAAAATTCTTTGCAGCCTACACATTTATTCATCAGCACGTAAGCTTTAAGGCTCTAGAATTACAATTATTCTGTTATTTATGAGAGTTATGAATAGAGCCCACTTTTTTATTTCTCTTTTATTCAATATTTACAAGTTATGACATTTGGTAGATCCAAATCATGCACTCAAGAGAAATGGATGATGACACAACATGTGCAAAAAAAGTAATTCTATGCTTCACTTTTTATTAGTTCTTGATTTATATTTTGCATCACTATGTTTGAATTGAAAATTGCTATGCTGTATACTTGCACTTTAACTTTTTCTAATGGTTTTGAAATTCACTTAATACATTTGTGATATTCAAATACAAAGTACTATTTTTGGATAAACTGATTTTTGGTACAAAATAGCTTACAATAAACTAGATCCCCTAATATGATGATTTTACAAAACTTGTCGCACATACAGATATTTATTTTGGCCAAATGTCTGTAACTATAAGTATAACTTTAAGTTCACTTAACTTAGAGCTACTTTTTGCATGGTAACTTTATTGCTTTTCACTGAGACGCTTTTATCACCCAAATTGACATGAAAACATTAAAATCCTTCCTTCCCTATCTTTACTCCTTTGTTGTGGAAGGTTATGGAACAAAGGATTTCATTATTTCATGTACTATGCAGATTTGTAATCTGATTCTCTAGGAATTTTTTTCCTTAATTCAATGACTCCATGCTTTTCTTTTCTGGAATTTTATTACACCATTCGTCTTAATTAGTCTTAGAAATTAATGAACATTCACTATAATGCACTCAGAGGATTGGAGTCACAAAATCAAAATTAGACCTCTTTTTAGGATTGAAATAATTCATTGAGAAAATTTATTGGTAAAATCTGATTTATTATTTCTTCCTGGATTAAATCTTTTCATAAATCTCTTTTTGAAAAAGGATTTCTGACTTAAAATTCACTCTTGACGTTTCAATCAACATCAAGGCCTTATTTTCCAAATATTTTGTCATCATCGCAAGATAAAACGACGACACATTCTTTTTAAAGGATGCGAGAAACAATTTTTCTTTCAAGTGCGGTATTCTGTCTGTTCGAATGTCATTTTTGTCACCAAATAAAAATTTTTAATGCCAAATCAAGGTTAAGACTTTTTTATTTCATTAATTCGTGGTGCGTTTGGAATTTTATTGGCGTTTCAATGCTTATATCCATCACACGACATATTGGTGGCACAGTCAAAATCAGAGGTTTGATGAAGAAAAATATTGGTAACAATAATTCCCTAATCTAGCATTTTCACTAGACTTCCTAATTGATCTATAGCAAAAGTTCAAGTAAGAGACCTTGCTTAGAGGGAAAGTTACTTTGCGCTATTTTATGAATTTACAATTTGAAGATTATTTTTTGAATATTTGTATTTTTTCAATGCTACATAGAAATCCAATAATTTGATACCAGTGGGATATCAAATTCAAAGGGCCATCAGACAGTAATGTGAACTAGCCCAGTCATTAAAGAAAACTAATGCAAAACAATTAATTGATTCTCTCCCCAACTGAAAATTTGACCAAACCTTTCTCTCCAGTTCAGTTTCTCTATAAAATCAGATTTAGTGTAGCAACAAATTATTAGCAAATTAATCGCCCTGCAATTAAATGTACCACACACGAACTATGAAATAAAATTCAGAAAAACACATCGCTCGTTAACAAATTAATTCTTCAAATTATAATTCAGCTTTTATGATGATTCATTCGAAACACTTTAGAAATTAAAATTCCTTTCGAGTAGGTAAATCAGAGGTAACTAATGTTTGACTATCCGTAGCAAAGCTATCCTTTCTGAAATTCCTAAGAAATATATGTTAGGATGTGTTCAATCACAATTTTTTGGTACATTAACACTTGAGATTTTGGAATTTGTCTGGGATTTAAATTATGAAATCAACATCATAAGAGATTAAGAAAAGTGTTTTGGTAATAAAAATGTCTAAGTTTCTAATTGATGTGTTGAAAATATTTTTATGTTGAAGAAACTAATCAAGATATTCAAACCTAAGCGGTTACGTATACAGTAGGTCAGTCATTATGATATTAGATTTCTAAGACAATTATGTAATAATCTCTTAGCTTCTTTAATGCAGAAAATATTGTGTACTGCGTGACATAAAAGATTATTGATATTGAGACAGACTGAGAAATTAAAAGAAACCACTTTAGGACTGTCCATCTTATTAAAATTGGTGCTTTTTTGAAGTTAACAGTATGGAAGAAATTGAAAAAAAAAAATACGAACAGATTAAGAGTTATAAAATGATACCATTTTATAACCATGCTTATTTTCTACTAAATACTGCCACCTTATATTTATTGTCTTTACTATATATTCGAAGCTAAAAAAGGTAGAACTGCATTAAAGATGATTTTTTGGGCAAATTTAAGGCCAGGATGCTTAAAAATATACCAAAACACTTCATATTGTCACCTGCACGGAATGATGGAGTTAGAGTTAATTCATTCAACTTTTATGAGATAGAGGAAGAATCTTTTATGAGACACCACTTTTTGTTGAACACCTCAAAATGAGCATTGAAGAAATGTCACCACCAACATTACAATCACACACTGTAACCATTTTCTCTCTCTTCTTCCATTATCATTCATGCCTGTTATTCAACAAGAGAGACACACTGACATTATGTCTTGGATGGTAGAAGAAGAAGAAGAAGAAGAAGAAGAAGAAGAAGAAGAAGAAGAAGAACCATTCTCTCTTCTCTCATAACCATAAACCACACTTTTTCTTTTTCTCTCTCTTTCTCATTCATGTGAGCATCTGCCCAAGAAGTATTTATTTGCAACCTGTATGCTCATTCACAAAAGGGTTTTTTTGACAAACATTCTGTTGAAATTGGAACCTCATATCTTCGCAAGAAGCCTGAAAATGAAGTTGGATAGATATATTAAATGTTGGAAATATGAAGAATAATCAAATTCAGATGAGTAACATTCCTATATAAAAATGTTAGAAAAAAATTATTTAGACTTTTAAATACATTTCTTAATTCAAATGGTTTTTGTATGATTCCACTTTTGTGTTCATGGAATGTAATAACATATTGATAATTTTATTACCCTGCTGCGCAGGGTATAAGGACCACTGACGTGGTGGTGGTGGTGGTGGTAGTGTGGGCGCTATCAATGTTAAAAATCCCCCAGAAATCGGTTTTTGCAACAGCAATCAGACTTTCTAATGGAATACCAAGACCAAAGGAAGTACCCAGGTCTTAGGTTCACATAAATTGTTGTTCTCCTTCTTGTCATTATTCTCAAGAATTACAGTTTACAGGCTGCTAGATTGGGCAAAATGCTTATCACAGGAATATTTAGACCAGTGAAAGTTGATTGAAGTACCCAGGTCTCTAGGTCACATAAATTGTTGTTCTCCTTCTTGTCATTGTTCTCAAGAATTACAGGTTGCAGACTGAAAGACAGGCTGTATCTCTGATATTATTCAATTTAAGTATTATACAAGGTAAATGAAGGGATACTGGGTAAAGTGTCAATGGGTACTGCGTCCGGGGGCAAGGAGTATGGGGTTGGGTGGGAGTTTCAAGGGGTATTGGGTTGGGTGGTAAGAGTGTCAAGGGAAATTGGGATGGGTAGCAAGGGTGTCAATTGTCATTGGGTTAGGTGGCAAAGGTGTCAGTGGGAATTTGGTCAGGCAGCAAGGGTTATTTGGTCAGGTGACAAGGGAGTCATTGAGTATTGGATCAGGTGCTTAGGGTAGTAAGTCGGTTAACAATCTGGGACTGTCTCAGAATTTCATGTATATTGCAACATGCATCCTCTCATGCGCGTAGGGTTCTGGATTCCTGTCCTTGTTTGTTAGAAATATTTCTAAAGTCATATTACTTTCAAGACAATACAACTATTAAAATTAGAATTACCAGGTGTATCAAAAAAGCCTGTCAACTCATATTGCCCCAAGAATAAGTATCTCTGTTCAATTATAACACCCCTTTCCTTTGATATCTTCTGTTTTCTTTCTCTTCCTCTTATTGGCACACAATTTAATTTCTTCCACTGTTAGGTATCTATCTATCTTCCTCAAATGCTTTAACTCAACTGAGGTACGTGCGAATCCATACGTGCTCACAGGCGCGATACTCACAGTAGGCTGGAAACATGAAAAATATCTCCTCGAATTTTCTGAAGGCACGTGACTTATTTATTGTAATTTTGTATATAGAATTCAAATCTGGACTTAGTTTTTCAAAAAAGTTAATTCCCACCAATCTACCTTGGATTTTTTATCAAAAAACAATCTAAGATTTTATTGCCCACCCTAGTCCTTTTTATGGAGTGATTGTGAGTGAAAAAATCCCGGGAAAATGTATTTACTCACATAGACAAAAATCTGACTTTATAGAAGTAAATTTAAATTGCAGGTAGCTCAGTGTAGATGCAATGTATTGAAAAAGTAAGGAATTTTTGGAATCAGCAAATAAAACTCCATAAAATAAGTCACCTACCTCCTGAATCTGAGAGCCCTTGAAACGCTCTAAAATTACATTGAAAAATTAACTGAAATTGTGGGTGCTGAGCACCATGGATCTTAGAGCAATTTAAAAAATAGGTAATTATCATTTACAAGTTTGGATATGATTTCTTGGGATTAACAAACTTGTAAACTCTTTTGGATAGTCTCTGCCTAGATCAAGAGTTGGTTTCCATTTGAAAACTGACAATAAGGGTTCAGTAATTGAAATGCAATCTTTTAAATGATGTTTTCAGCCTCCCTAGGTGTCTCTGAAATTTTAATACAAACTCTATAAATCAAATTTGTTTACAACATTTCATTCTTAAATGAAGATGTGAAAATCGACCTTTTTAAAAAGTGAATATGTAGTGAATTTACTAAGGACACATAGAAATTTATGATTTCAGTCATGCAGGTTACATGACGTAGAGAGCGCAACAAAGCCAGGTTGCACATCTCACAGAGGAAAGTGTGCGTGCTAGCCAACTGGAAGTGAAGTGACATCATCGTTATTAAATCACCAGCTCTTTCAATGAGGTTCTAAATCTTTTTGTTTAGTGATCTTTTTTAAAAAATTATTCTTACAAAATATTTTGTGTAAAATTCTACTTACTTTTTGTTAAAATCACGAAGGCATGCCATTTTCAAGGAAAAAGATATTTCAGTTTAAAAATTTTCTTCTGTTGGTTTT
>JAOWAT010035570.1:0-11862 GCA_028571025.1 Longipedia americana | reverse complement strand
CACATCTGCGTGGAAAATATAGCCAGTCTGTGATCCAGAAATTTGACAAAAATATACTATTTTGTGCCAAATTGGGTCGAATTTAGCACGATGTGTTTTAAATTTCATTGCAAACAAGAACAGCAAGAACAAGAACAAGAACAAAAACAACCCCCAAAATGCCAGTGCTTTAGTAACCCATGCTGCTTTGGGTAAAAAACTGTTTCACAAATGTTGCAAGGAACTCAACTGTCGCACCTTAAACATTTGAGGTGCCCCAAGGAGATTTTTCATTAATTAAAAATCTTGCGATTTTAAGATAGTTTTTGTCATAGATTGTCCGAGTTTGTACAATCTGAATTTTAGGTAAATTTACTCATCTGATATCTCAAAACCAACGTTTAATAGAAAAGTCCTTTTAATATGTCAATATTTGTATCAAAATAAACCCAAAGTTGTAAAGAGATCCCTTGGAAAACATCCGGAAGATATATAAGAGGGGTAAACAGCTCATACTATTAGAGAGAAAATTGGCAAAATAATGGGTTTTTGACAATTTTGGTTAAACATTTTCAAAAATTTGTTATTTGAACACGTTCTGAATGCTTTCCGTGAGATTTGTCAGCATTTCCTAGTTTGTTTGGGTGTAATAATTAACATACTAAAAGATCGTCTTTTCTTGAAACATTTTTTTTAGATTTACACAATTGTACAAATTGTGAGTGCAATCGGCAAAATGAGGATTGTAACTTTTCGAATTACCCATTTTAAGAATTTGTTTCCTCTAACTTCAGGACAAGTTTATCAAAAAAGTATTGGATGTTTTAGAAACTAGAGACTTTCTTTTTTAAAAAAACAACCCTTACTTTTTTCTGAACGTTTCTTGAAATTGGAGAAAACAAATTCTTAAAATTGGAGGTTAGTAGTTACAATCCTCATATTGCCGATTGTACTCACACATTATAATTGCCCTCTTTTTGGGGCACCCTGTATTTCAAAATCCATCCGTTATCAATGTCCTTGAACTTTGCCTAAAAATCATCCAATTTTTAGGCAGCTCCATCAAGAGTGCATCCACATTTAACGAGGAGCACCCTCTGGAAAATTTACTGTCGGAAGATCCTGCCAAAAAATCCAAAGGCGCTCTCGTGGACTACTTCATCAAGCCGCCCGTCAACATTGAGGTGGAATTTAAATTTCCCGCCCAAATAAGTCACATCAGGTGCAGTATTTTGAGTTTGAAACATTTGTGCAACATGTTGCAAAACATTTGTTTCAAAAGATTTAACATTTGTTTTTCAGAACATTATGAAAAACTTTTCAGGCTCTTTATTCAATAAAATTTTTCCAAAACTGAGTCCCAAATTTTTGGAAAACAGAGAATTTTGCTAAAACTTACAATTTCAAATGTGGTACGGTAAAAGATACAAAAATAAATACCAACATTTTCTCAAAATTGAGTAAAGTTTGGTCAAAAAGCAGGAACAAATGAGAATTTAACCTAATATAGATTGTTTTATATAGTACTCCGTCCCGACAAAATTGGCCGGACACAAAAATCATAAAAATCACTCATTTTTATCCTCAATTTTTTCTGAGTAGGATAGATGTTATGATAAAAATACGAATAGTTTTAAAAACTAGAGATTTTTCAGTTTCTGAAAAACTCCTTAGTTTTTTCAACTCAAAATAGAAATAAGTGATTTTCATAATTTTTCCGTCGGGCCAATTTCGTTGGGACGGAGTAGTATCCAATAAAAAAGTCAAAAAATATAGGTTACAAACATGGTTACATACAAAGACTGTTCTGATATTTTCAAATTCAAAGTTTCACAATTTTTTTTGAAATTATTGCCTGAATTTTTTTTCTGCAACACTTGATTAGCAACATTTTTCACAAATGTTCCACTCTCAACTGTTGCATCTTAGTTTTTCGGGAAAAGTCGGCACACAAAAATCGGTTTTGTTCGAAATTTTTGTTCCCAAAATAGATTCTGGCGATGTCTTTGTAAGTGTGTGTCGCAGTGGAATGGTAAAAGATGATACGGTGACTTTTGTGAATTACTCCTATCCAGGAAACAAATTAGGTGACCCAATGGACTTTTGAAATTATTTTTTTCGCGCAAATTACAACAGTTCTGTTTAGATTTATTTAGCAATTCTATTGACAATTCAATCTTGATCCATTATCTCCAGATAGCAAAAAGGACCTAATCAAACAATTATTTTTACAAGTGAAATATTTAGTTGAGATCTTATCAAAAATTGCAAGCTTCAAAAGGCCGTTGGGACACCTCAAACTAGGTTCAAAAATTGGAAACGAGGGCAATTGCAGACTCAGAAAGCCTGAACTATTGACTTCTGTGAAGAAAATCCTGATTAGAATTCTAAAAACGGAAACTTCAGGGATTCCAGGATTGTCAAATTTGAAAATATTTGGGAGACTCTCGAGCAAGTGTTCGAAAAGTGATATTGACGACTTTAATAAGCTATTGAATGAATTCAAAAAGAAACCTCAAATTTCGTCAATTTTCAACGATGATAGTCCAGAAGCAGTTACTGAAAATAGTGATACCAAAGAGATAGAGACATCCAATGATTTTGAAATACCAGAAGAATTTTTAGATGCTCTAACTTATACACTGATGACAGTGCCCATAGTGCTCCCAAGTGGCAAAATTATCGACGAAAAGACTTTAGGTGAGACAATTGAATTTGAAGCATTTTGAGACATATTTAAAACATGTTTTAACAAATAAAATGTTTCTTTTCTAGGCAATTTTTAAAAATAAATGTTTCTTTCGATGTTGTGTTATAGTTTGAATCTCATAAGATATCAACATAATTATCAAAATTTTGTTCTCCTAATCTTGACTTGGAGACAGGGATTTTCTTTAAATTTAACTGAACATTATTATCTGTATGGATGTACCATTTTGAGTAATTGAAAAAATTTCAAAACATGAATTTCTGAAAAATTATTGATTTATTTGAAAAACCCTCTAAGACCCTACCTAGAACTTTTCTTTTCCTAGGTAGGGTTTGAGAGGGGTTTTCAAGTAAGTCAATCATTTTTGAAAAATTCGTGTTTTAACATTTTTTAAATTACTCAAAATGGTACAGTGTCCCCAATCTAGTCCCCGACTAAAAATTAAGGAAGGTTTCTCTCAGCATTTTTACTTCTATGGCCTCTTATTTTTTTTTCACCCATGGAGAAATCAGACCTTCTTTAACTCCCCATAAGAGTTTCAAGTCAAAATATTTAGTAAAAGTATGCCATATAGCTTACTTCTTCTGGCCCATAAATGACTTTGAAATTTACGTTTATTTTCCATTTTCAGCTTATTTTTTGGACCAGAGGAAGTTTTAAGGGGTATTTTTGTAAGTTTTTGCACTCTTCAACGTTTATTAATGTCATTTTTTTCGATTTATTAGTAAAACATGCCTTAAAATTACAATTTCTGATTTTATCAATAACTACCTAACCCTAGATTGAGGTATTTTCCGTAAGAGTTCCTCATGAAGTCCTTTTATATATCAAAAAATTTACTAAAGATATTTACTTGAAACTCTTATGGGGAGTAAAGGAATGTCCAATCGTGCCGTGAGTGAAAAATATCCGAGGGTATAGAAGTAAAAATGCCGAGAAAAACCTTCCTTAATTTTTAGTCCGGGACTAGATTGGGTTCACTGTACATTTATACAGGTCATAACAATTAAAACAGTAACAGAATTTTTACCAAATTTTCAAAATGTATCACAACAAATATTTGAATTTTTGAAACCACACATTGAAACCTGTTTTAAAAATGTTTCAAACTGAATTGTCTGCCCCCATAGAAAAGCATTCGCAGACAGAATCCATTTGGGGCCGGTCACCCAACGACCCGTTCACCGGAAAAGTGTTCACACCCAATCACCACCCCGTTCACGATTTCAATCTGAAGTCCAGAATCGATCAGTTTGTTCTCAAGAATAGTAGACACTTCAACGACAATGTGAACTTTTTGCCCAGAATTCTGGGAAGGGGAAAAATTAAAAGTATAGTGATAGACACTGAACAAGTCCGTTGAAGGGGAGGTGCTTTTTTAAAGAAATACTTTAGGGATTATTTTTACATTTCATTTTCAGAAAAACAATCTGCATAAAGAAAATTATTTAGCCTCTAACAGGAAGGGGTAAACAAACCCAATTTACAAATTATATGAAGTAATTTTTTTTCTTTATGAAGTAAAAATATAAAAACCTTATTGAAGGCTTAGGAAGATGAAAAACAATCGTCTAAAAGAAAAGAAATTCTATTTACATTGATCCTTAGAAATGCCACCCCTTCTCAATGATATGTCATTGACTGTTTCGATGACATTCACTATACCTTTAAAGATGAAACTGATACCAAAATTAATAAAACTGCCAATAAAACAAGTTTAAGTGATAGTGAGAAAAGAATAAAATTGGATCCCAACATCAGAAGCAGTAATTCTAATGATGCAAAAAGTGCAATTGAGAATTCATCAAATGTCAAAAATGAACAATTAAATTTAAATCGCGCAAAGGTAAATGCAAATACCACCACTGTAAGCAATTTATCAACATTCTCAAAAAGTGGTGTTACGACAACTAATACAAGTTCAATTAGGACAGAATCAGTAGCATCAACAAGTACCAATTCAGGTTTGGAGAGTGCATTACGTTCAACTTTGAGTGGACTCAAACCAATTACTAAGGTTTTACAATAGACTCATATCATAAGATTATTATGAGAAATTTCAAATACATTTGAGATGATTTTTATCCTGAAGCAATCATAAATCTTTCAATTAATGCCTCAAATCTGGAAGCATTTTCTTTCAGAGATTGCAAAGGGATTGATAATTAAGATAGTTAAAATTTAATGATTTGTTTAAAATTACCTTTAAAAATTACCTTTAAAAATTACTCAAAAATATGCTTCCAAAATTGACTTATTATTTCTAAACAAATTTTGATAAAAACACATGGGGCATATAATTTTAATATTAATCTTTCATTTGCAACTAACATTAATGTAACTGTCATTCCTTCTATTCTTGACCATTAATGTCAGCTTAAAATAACCTATCTACATTGTGTATATAATACAAAAAATGAAAACATTAATTTCAATTATAAATGAATCTAAGTTGTGTAACATTCAATAAATGGCAATATTGTGGGGGAATATTTTGCTTTCTACTTCAATGTTGTTAGTAACCACACTTTATTCCTGGTTAAGTAATTTCAGATTGCAAGTTTCATGTGGACTTTATTGCCTTAATATTGATTTTCAATGAATGCTTGAATTATATGGCTGTCTCATTTTCTATGATTTTGTTAATCTGCAAAATTATTCAAACGTCAAGTTAAATTATTAAATGATTCATTTGGAATCACATAAAATGAATTGGGTCCACCAAACTTTGTAATTTTTATTCATTTTTGAATTCTTGTTACGTTGGGCATTCAAATACTTCTCTGAATTTTTACAAAAATTCTACATAAAACATCAAATGCTAATTATTGGAAAATATCATTCACAAATACATGATGATTTAAGGCAGACGGGTGTGTAATTTTTTTATATTATCTTACACAAAAATTCGTCCTTCCTCTGGTGCAAATAAAAATCTAAAATAATTGGGTACAATCACAATTTATTTTATCTTAATTTTAACGAGTTTTAGAAGAAGAAGTATGAAAAACACATCAATAAGTCTTATGGAATTTCACGCCCTTCTGCCTCAGGATTGTTAATTGAGTTATTTTGAAGATATGTGTCTATTGTAAAACCTTAATTTACAAAAGCGACTCAACCCTTCTTCTACATTATGTCCTAAACCCAATGCAAACTCAACAGCTTTAAGTGCTTCATTTTATCATCATCAAAATATTAATAAAGTTAACAATGATGCTTTACCTTTGAATTCAAATAAAAATTCAATTGTAAATTCCAATTCATGTTGCAGAAAATGTCAAAGCGAACAAAAGCATCGGCCGTTGTACAAACTACCCTGCAAGCACATCTATTGTAAAATTTGCATGAATCCATGTTTACAAATACGAGATGACTGTTTTGATAATGGAGATGTTGGTAACAGGGACGGGCATTTGCCCAACAGTAGAGAGGGACTTGAGCCCATTACAAGCAGAGATGGACAAGTGAACTTTCAGTGCGATATCTGTGAGAAAAAGTTTCAAAGATCTGAAATTGAACGATATCACCCAATTTGAATATTACTTATTAGATTATAGAACCTCGCATTATGTGTCTAATAGTTGAGAGGGGAGTTTGTCCAATTCTAGCAGAGATAGACATTTATCCATGAACATTACAGAGGGGACTCATCCAGAATGATATTCAGTGTGATATTTGTGAGAAACAGTTTGAAAAGGTCAGAAATTAAAAGATAATTCCTAATTTGAAAATTACTTATTAGAGACTCATTATATTAACTAAATTTGAATAAGTTTGTAGAAAAAATCTCTGAAAATATTGATTTTGTCACAACACATTCTTTTGCAATTGTATATTCAATATACTGAAAAGGTCTGGACTGTGCTGTGTTGGTCAAATATTTGAAAGTAATTTGTAAAATATTTAGGACAGACATTTTACAGCATACTTCATAATATAATAATTACGTTAAACAAAGTGCTCATTAATAGTATAGACTCTACTCAATTTTCTGCTATAAAATATTCTAAAATACATTCAGAAATAAATCAATGATAAAATGATATTTCAATCTGATTTATAGTAATCTATGCTCTTATTTGATCCTGCTTTAGACAGACAAAAAAGATGGTCAATCTGATTTATAGTAATTTATGCTCTTTATATTGCCTTGCTTTAGACCAACTGTAAGGACGATCGATGAATGAATTAGATTCAGGTTGAATGATTAAGGATAATTGAGCTGGTTGATTTAAATCACATCATGGCGGAAGTAACGGATAATAAAAACATTTTTGATGCCCTGAATGAAGAAAATCTGATTGAAAGCGAAGATGAAGGAAGTGGTTATGGGGCTTTGACAAGAGAAGAATTTGTTAAAGGCATACTGACATGAAATGAGGCACTCCAACGGATTTCCGTGATGAGAAAAAAATTGTAAAAATGAGAAATTTGCATTTTAAGTTTTCGTTTTACTTCCACAAATCCGAATTTTAAGTTTTCGTTTTACTTCCACAAATCCGAATTTTTCCACTTTGTTACCTTGAGACACTTCAATGACCTGAAATTTTGCATGAAGTTTCAACATATGTTTAAGAATTGAATGATCAAGTGCTTAAAAAATCAAAGAATATTTTTTCATCACGGAAATCCATTGGGCCGCCTCAAATTAGGTGGGCATTCAGTTGCAATGATTTATTCCGCAGCGACAGAAGAAATAAAACATGAAAGTAATTTTTTCAGGATTTTCTGCCAGTTTGACCATCATTAAAAACTGGTCAAATGTTTGCGATTTTTGGACCTGAATTGTAGAAAAATTTTGCTGAGTTTTTGAAAAATTTCCCTTGAGTTTCAAAAATTTGTGAGTTTTTAGAAGTTCTAAATTTTTGACCGAGTTTTTGCGAAAATTTGTGCTGAGTTTTTCGAAAATTTTGGCAAAAAGCCTGTTTTTGTAAAAGTAATAAAAATCGAAAAGAAATGAAATTTGGCTTGAAATAATTTGACAATTAAAGTCACACTATTGTACATATAGGACCTTAATTTGAAGTCAATATGCCTTTAAAGATGCAAAAGAATTTGTTGATAAATCTCAGGAAATCTGTGATAGCTGGGAAATTGTTCATTACGGACAAAATGAAATGTATTTGAAAAAGATTTCATATTTCGCGGTTCCCGAAATTGTGCTTTCAAAATCCGGGAATGTGCAACATGCCCAAGACAGAAACATTGAAGAATTTGAATCCAAACTTTTACAAGATCTGAACGATTGTATTATGATAGATGATGACGAAGATAAAAATTGTGCCAAAACAAATGAAGTTTTGCACAAGAGGAGCCCATCCCATCATGTGCAAAAATCATCCTCATCAAAAAATGACACAGTGTAAGAGTTTGGCATTTAGCCTAAAAAGTTGAGGCACCAAAATCTAGGATAGTTTGGAAAAATCTAGGCAATCAGCCAGTTATCTTTTCTCAAATTAAAATCACTATAGTACTGTAATTGTTTAAAAACTTTATTTAGTTAATCTAGACAAATACTGTGTCCATTTTTAGCCAAAAATTAGGCATTGAAATTGAGTCAATTCACCAAATAAACTTTTTTTTAAATCTTGGTTTAATATACTGTAGAAAGTTTTTACATGAGTGACTGTAATTTACGAAATAATAAATGTTAGGTGTTTCATCAAAAATTAAAGTGCATGATTTTTAAGTTTGGAAATGTTTTTCTGATAGATTTTGATCTGTAGAATTCAAATCTGTTCTCAGATTTTCCAAAAAATGTCATTTACATGCTTCTACCTCCCTTTGGAGTTCATGGCTTTCCACACCATTTCCCGTATTTTTCACATTTATTTTTTCTGTTTGTGTGTTATACACCTCTGATGCACATTTGAAATTTTAAAATGTCTTAAATTTCCTTATCTAATTATCTGATTTTCAAATGGAGGTAGAAACATGTAAATCAAATTTTTCCAAAAACTAAAGCTGGCATTGAGTTCAGATGATCAAAAACTATTAAGAAAGTTTTCCAAACATGAAAATCATGCAATTTAATTTTTGATGAAATACCCTACTAATAGACTAAACCAGATTCTTTCAAGCTTTCCTTAATTTCAATGGATCAACTATTGAAGCCTCAAATGCCAAATTTTTCCATTGTGATATGCATAGGAAAACGATTGAATTATGTTTTGAATACCATGTGTTATATTCTTTGAGCTATAGTGTTCCCGTGCTCTACCTACGTGCTTATTTCAACTCGGGCAAACATTTGACTGCAGAAGAGGTCTTACAATACAATATCTTCACTTATTCAAATCACACTGGTATCCATGGGTTATGAACGTTTTAATGAAAGTTTATTATTGTCACTAGAGCGAATGTGCTATCTGTAAAGTCTTTTAAGAATATAAACAATGCGTTTTCAGTGTTTACACCCTTGAAAGTCTGGAGATTACACAAATAATGCTCAAAATTCTTGATTTAAACTTGAAGTTTTATTCTATCACTAGTGAGGGATAAGAATCAATCTATTAGATATTTGAGAAAATTAAAACATAAAAAAACTTTAATTGCTGTTTTTGTCAAAATTGCAGAAAAAGTTATTTGAAAAATTCCTTGGGTCAGCTCATATTAAGAAAATAAAGTTCCCTTAAAAAATTGGATTTCTATAAATGCAATTTCTTAAAATTATTTCTTTTCACTTGTATCTCAGTGTGTTTTCTTTTTGATTATGAAGCAGAGGATGTTGAAGATAGAAGCAGAAGTGTCCTGTTGCAAGAAAAAGATGAAGAGGCCTCTTGTTGCAATTCCAAAGAGGAGTACTTTTCAGAAAAGGGTATTTCAAAGAGCAGACTAGTCTGTCGCTTGAAAAGTGGACTGCGCGGATTATGAAAGGGACAATGAATTCAGTAATACGAATACAAAATATCTCTAAAATAATAGTTGGTTTTTACTAATTATTTTTTTTTAATTTTTTCACATCGAAGTTTGGAAATATATTTTGATAGATTATACTTTCCTATGCATGAAAAAGACATACTTTTTTATTTCATCTTCTGTTTACATTAAATTAAAATTATTTTTACAATATAGTCTTCTTCTTTGTTTTGTGAATCACTGCATAATTCTAATCAGAACCTGTAGCAATTATTGCCTTTTTTTCACGATGTGGCGTCCCAGCAAATCTTTCAAATAAATATTTCTCAAATTTTGGCTGGAATTCATTTTAATTTCATCACTATTCAGCAATTTTCCATTGAAATTGCTATCATTTTCCTGAAATTTTACATTCCCGAGGAGAAATAATTTCTTAATTCTTTTTATGTTTAGGTTTTTAAAGATTAAACTAAAATTTGTTTGAGTCACTCAGCTTTATTATATCGTAACTCCAAAATTCATCAAAATTTGTTTCAGCAGTTTAAGGAGAATGTGAATGTTTCTTTGCCTTTAGAAAATGCATAATAATTAAGAATATGTTCAAAAATGACTTCCTGAACTATTCAAGAAATTTACTACATAAATATGCACGATTTCAGCATTTTTTAAAGTTGTGACATAATTCATCATATGGCATATTTCATCACCGAACTGTACAAGTATATTTTTGAAATTCAAATGTATTAATTTAAGGAAGAATTGTATAATGATGATCAATTATCATCTATTATAAGCTTTGGAAAGCCAAAAGTAAACTACTGTTTTGCTTAAAAGTGCTATAGCACAAAATGTTTAAGTCTACAAGAGAATAAAAGGTTTCTTCCCATTTGGACTCAAACAGCAGTACAATATAATTCTGCTGAGTCATTTGAATATTCCCTTGCAATACTTCATTTTATCCTTAAGCTAGTGAAAAACAAAGAGCACTGAGTACAACAATTAATAGCAAACTGCAATCCCAAAATAATGCCAATTTCATTTTGATAGACTAGTCTCTTCTTCCATCTCCTTTAAATCAACTTTTGATCGCCTCAGGTGTTGCAACGGCAATCAAGAATGCAAGCAGCAGTAGTCACGATTATTTTGTGCAAAATGACTCTTCAGGTGGACACAGTTGTTTGGGTGATGATGCAATACAGCCAGAGAGTGACAATCATAATATCTAGTGGTTGTAAAAATTTGCCGAAAATGAGATAATGCTGATATTTTTTGCTCTTCTATGCATAAAGAAAGATATTGTGTAACTTTGATAGTTTAACTCATTCTGAATCTAAGGTGTTAAAATTCTCATTTTATTCATAACGTGATTATTGGAAAATGCAAAATTTCACAATTTGAAAAATAAATCCGTCGAAATTTTTTTGGTCAAAATGAAGATCTAAGTCATTTGATGAACATTTGTATGAATTCACAAATTTTTATACATCTGATTTTACTTTTTTCCTCTAAAAATTATTGAAGATAAACATTTACTAGCCATGTTCTCTCAAAAATATGAATTTGATTTTTTTATATTGGCTGCCATCCTAACAACTGTGTCAATTTACAATTTGCAAAAAAGCACCTACAACAGCAATGCAAGGAGAAGACCAAAAACAAAGACCACATTCTTCATCAGTGCCTAGCCTTCAGCAACCACCTACAACGGAACAAAGACCGCCAAACAGCCTGCCCATGCCTAGCCTTCAGCAACCACCTACAATAGAACAAAGGCCGTCTAGCCTGCCCGTCTGCCCCGGCCTTCAAAGACCATCTAATGCAACAGAACAAAAAATGCTCTTTGAGACTCTCACTCAGCAGATCCATCCTGTTTTGCAGAAACCATTTTTGCAACTGCATCCATGCCACACTGCCAAACTGATAAAGACCATCACAGCTGCCAAAAGAGGAGGAAGAGAAGGAGACAGAGGAGGAGGAGGAGGAGGAGGAGGATCAACAGCAACAAAGTCTTGCCATAAATATCAAACTGCTTCTTCAAAGACTTCAAGAACAAAGTCGAATGTTTCCAGTTCTTCAAATATAAGGTAGTGTTTCTTAATAACCTTTTCTTTTGTACATGTTTTTGCAATTGTGAAAATGGAAAATTGTTTTAGTGGGGGTAAGGGAGTTACCACTAATATTTTTACTGTTCTCAGAGCAGCTTTAGTTTGCTTGTATAATACTTTTTTTAGATGCAATTCTTCTTCTTCTTCTTCTTCTTCTTCTTCTTCTTCTTCTTCTTCTTCTTCTTCTTCTTCTTCTTCTTCTTCTTC
>JAOWAT010035569.1:0-28470 GCA_028571025.1 Longipedia americana | reverse complement strand
GATTTTATTTTTGCTTATCCCTCTCGTGCACCAGGGTAGGCCGTTTTATAGTGGGTTTTAATATTCAAAAAAAGACAGTCAGAGCCTTCCAGAAGGGCGCTACAAAACCCGAGACAACTTATGATTTTTCTTTCCGTTTTCTTTTGGATTTTGAGTAATTTCTTTTGGATTTTGAGTAATAATTATAAAAGAGGGCTAATAAAAACAAAAGGAAGGATGAAAAATCTGCAACTGCTGACCCCTCTTCAGACGAACATCCCTTTCCTTCGAGTTTTCAACCCGAAAGAACTCCAATAAGTAGCTTAAATAAGCAATATATTCGTTTTCACGAGAGGAACGATGATCGGGAAGTCCAAGTAAAGGATAGATTACCTGGGAGTGATTCTGGAGGGAAAAGTCAACCATTCCGGAGGGTTACACGGGCCAGGACATGTCATTGGTCATCTGGGACTGCTAGGAATATAGTAATTTCACCAGTTCAACACCTCAGCCGATAACGACGGCATCATCCTCACAATCAGGATAGAAACCATCCTTACCATGAAAAATGACTCAGTCCGGAAAAAAATAATCAACTACGCCGCCTAAACCAGCATCCTCAGACTCAAATAAAAACCGAAAAACGAACAGAACTAATAGTGGCAATAAGTAGATTAGAGAATCCTCAACAAGTATCTCGACAACGATCTCAAAGACTACCTCTACAAGGCCCTCGATAACAAATAAAGGCAAAAATTCCTAAACGCATTTCCCCCAATGAGCGTCAGATAAAAAGATAAAGTAGTCGCCAAAACCTCAAAACCATACTTGCTTTCAGTCCTAAAGGGCTAACTAATCGTCAAAGGTGAAAAACACTAGGGTTAAGACAAGCCAAAACAAAAAGTCATCGCCAGCGGATAAACTTATAACGTAGAAGGCTTCTTACTCGGCTATACAACCAATGTCAACATCTACTGTCTATCCACCGATGCTGCCTTTTTGCTCATCGATCGTTCATAGTTTAATCAACTGGTATAAGGTCCTACTCTTCACAAACTATACTCTACTCTTCTCCAAAAAGAAATACTCGCCAACAACTACACTGTAAAGCCAACTCAGCAAAATAAAGGCACTAAGGAATCGGAATGGTCCCCGTTTAATAAACCTAAATATCAAATTTTGTAAATAAAAAAAAATAAAAAGAAGGATATTGCCACTCTTGCTCCGACAATAAAAACCGGAAATGCACAAGGTCTAGGAAAATAAAAAGAAGGGCTGTCAATATTCCAAACTCTTTACAAGGAACAAATGGGAAATCGACAGACAACCAAGAGCTCCAATACTCAAGTCGCTTATTAACACCTCCTTTCTCTCCGAACCTAAGTACACTTGGTGACATATTCAGCATAACTAATAAATGGAAGAATCTAAGGATAAAAAACAAACTGTAGAGAAGGAACTGGCGAATCTCACGGAAAAAGCCGAAAAGCTAACATGTTCAAATAAAATGCTGAAACTTGACCTCGTATAAACAAGAAATAGACTTAAATTTATCTAAGTGATGAAATAAATTCGCGCTCTGAAGCAGAATCGGAAGAAAATTGAAGGAACCTGCAACATGGGAGCTACCTCTCTCAAAGAAGTGGTATATAACTCATTAATTCAGTTTGACCAGCATATGAAAGACAATAGGATCAAAACTCTTGTCGCAAAATGCGCGTACAAGTGGCTAGAAAAAACGAGGCAAAGCAAAGGCAGCAGAAAAACAGACTGAGCATTCAAGCGTTCAAATTTTATTCACTTGATAGGATTATTCTTAATTTCGGGTTATAATTATCAAATCAGTAACACAATGGGCTAATAATTCATATCGGAAAAGTGTTCCTATTTTCTCAATTAGTAGAATCTGTCAAAGCTCGCCGGATTAGAGTTTGCTTCAGGCTGGGGAATCAACAGACTAGGAGCTTACAAATAGTGTCTCAGCAATCTCACAAACTCGTACTACTTGGTTATTTCAAAATTGTACGACTCAGAAGTCAATTTTGTATCTGGACTATGTTTCTCTTCCGACTGCTCCGCATCAGATATCTAATACATAGCTCAGAGTCTTCAATCGTATGTTATACTACCAGGAAATGTTCAAAGAGTTATATAACCAATAGCCTACTAGAATCCCATTACGGCATTCAGCTATGTGGTGTTTACTATTCTTTTGGTCCTTTTGACAGCTGTTTTAGTCGCAACTGCTTTCGATCTGAGATAAATAAAGAAAAACTGGATCTCTATCAAAATGTTTTCGTTAAAAAATACTATAGGCTACATCACTCTTCAGCAGGAAAAAATCAAAATAATCAGTGTTCTTAAATTTTTATCCTTCCTTGGAATTCTCATCAGCCATCAATTCATCCTCATATTCAATGTTGCTGAGGCCCATCTTTCAATCCCTCAAAATTCTTTCTTACCACTAGTCTATGTATTCGCCTATTCTTTATAGATTTGGTTCACAATAAGTGGCTTTTACCTGGGTTACACGTGTCTAAGATAGTTCAGTAAGGCAAAAAGACTGCTGATAATTCCTTTGTACTTCGTGAAGCAACTGATTCTAATATACCCAGTTTATGTGATTGGAAACCTCATAACTTCAAACGTAGTTCCTTACATTGGCTCCGGTCCCATCTATCCGCTGGTAATCGACTATTTTAAAAAAGCATGTCCTGAAAGCTCTCTGTATGACTATTTGATGATCGGAAACCTCTTTGACTTCTATTGTAATCCATGGAACGAGTATTTTCAAGCGTAATTGCAGCTCCTCTTGGCATTCTTAATTTTTATGTTTCTCTACATTCAGTACAATTAAACTAGAAACAGAAAGCTGTACTTCGCATTTGTGTTCTTGCAGATCCTACTTTTCGTTAGTTCAATGATTGTTTCATTCGTGATGAATTGGGACAGCAGTTTGACTATTGGGGGTTATATTAGAGAAATTGAACATGGATGGAGGGCGAATCCGATTGCCCACGTCGGACCTTACATCTTGGGATTCAATTTTGGAATATTCTACTCTTAGTTCAAACACCAAAGCAAGGTGGAACTCGCCAGTTTTGTTCAAAAATTCAAAGGAAGAGGTAAAAAACTACTAGTCTATGCTCCACCAATTCTACTCCTTGTTGGCCTCTAGTTCTATTTCTATTTACAGCCCGACTAGATAATGGATTTCGCTGATAAAATATTTCTCGAGTTTTGCAGAACTCTTATCCCCCTGACTATACTAACACTCCTATTTCGATAGTTCATTGGTTTTCAAACTCCTCTAAAAGATTTTTTTGGCATCAGAATTTTCATTATTCTTTCGAGAATATCGCCGAGCCTCTTTGTTGTTCATTATTCCGTGCAAACATGGAGACTATTCAGTTAGAGCAATGACATTTATATGAATCCTTTCAGCGTGGTTTTCCATGGAATTTGCAATATGTCGATAACTTTGGTGGGAGGAATTGCTGTTGCTCTCACGGTTCAAATTCCGATGATTATCTTTGCGAGTTCTGTATTTTAATCCGAGCACTGACCAAAGCACCCAACAGTTGATTTTTTATATTTGCTACTACTGGTTGTAAATGATAATTAATTTCGTGAAGATGACATAAATCTTGAAATATGACCAAATGCCAGTGAAAAACGTAATAACTTTTTTCGTAATCTGAACTCGTAGGTCCCATGCTGATGAAGAAAAGAGAAGCCTTTCGGATGTAGATCCGTCGTAGAAAAAACTAAGACTTCCAAACAATCGAGAGAAAGAGGCACCAGATTGAAAACTACAAACTCATCAATACCGAGTCAATCAACATCCTTCACTATATCCTAACAGAAGAACAGATCCCTCATTAATAGCTGCTCTCCAATATCGACAAACTTGTCATGCTTCTCGATGGAAACCCTCTGGCAAAATAAATGTTCATTCACGAAATGGTGCAACTCGAGTGTCTAGCAGTTATTCTTTAAAAATACGGCGAACCAATTCTTCCCGTCATGGAGGTAATTTGCACTGCTCGTCCATAATTGTTCCAAGGTCACTTTGCGAATGAAATTAAACTTGGAAATGCTGTCATCAAACAAATCGTCCGGCTGCATCCAAACAACTACTAAAAATTGGGTGTTCGATATATTCAAATCTTCAATACCTTTGGAGATCTTACAGATGAAATTCAGCCCGATCTCTTGAGGGGTTTGATCAAAATTGTTTTCAAAATCCCCTTCCATAAGACTTCGGATTTTGTAACTGTGGTGGGGAATATCTGTAGAGTGTTGTACTTGCAAGGGCAGACTCCGAGTACCGAATTTTCGGAAGGGGTTTCTTTTCTGCTCGAATCTGAGGAACTTCCTAAAGACACAAGAATTTACTTCCCAATGTTCGCTCAGCAATCGGAAGTGCTCGAACCGACAATTCTCAGAATCATTGGAAATTAAACCAACAAACGAAGTAAACTAGTCCTTGTTGATGAAATCGCCAGAAAACACGTCTGGATCTCGTATCAAAACATTAGAATTCTAATCAATTCTGAAATCTCCACCGCATTAAAAACCAATGATGACGATTTCACTCTGTAATAGAGAAACCTGAAAGAAATGTGCTTGAAAATATTAACAAACCTTCTCATCAACGACTATTGCGACACAGACACCATTTCCATGATCTATTAGGATCTCGGAATCGACTGCATCCGTGAACTCTCCTCTCAAGTGGCTCTGGCAGGCGAGTTCCAATATTTTTTGAAATGCCTCATTCATACAACGAAATAAGAAATCTTTACGGATATCGTCAAAATAGCAAGAAAATTCTGCGCAACAAGCAATACTGAGCCTGAAGTTCTTAAATATTTTTCCAAAAGGTTTGAACTCGCTAAAAGATTCGAACTCGGACAAGTCCTTATGCTTCCAGAATAGGACTCTGACAGTATATCTTAAGATTCCAACTCTGAAATCAAAAACCCTAGCGTAACTTACCAAGCTGAGTTCGAGAGTCAGGAAATCGATATGTGAAATTGTGCTAGATTTATTCGCTTCGAGTTTCTTATCTGTTAACTTTATTCAATTAAATTATAAAAAAACCATCTTTAGAACAATCAAGTTGAAAACCGAAGAGGTTGAAAAATGTCGATAACTAGCCCATTTTTATACCTTCGATCAAAGGGAAAAGTTCTTAGGCAAGACTAATAAAGATATTCCGAAGCCAACTCCAACCTATATAAAAAATAAGGTTTCAAATTCTTGTACTTCGTTCTGCTGGCAAAGCTGTCGGATATGGCTAACTTACCAGTTCCGAAAAATAGCAAAGGCGTTTTCTATTTGGTGTCTATTATGGGAGTCAGCACATATTCATTCTATAGGTCTTCTCTCCCAATGGTGTAAATGCTGGAATAATTTGACAAGAAATACGAAATACAATACTCTAAATTCACAAAAGAAACAGGTTTTCAGGGCGTAATTTGAAGGGAAAAAACCTCGAAAATAAATTTGCCTGATTTTATAAAAATACTAATGATACCTCACAAAACTTATCGTCAATCACTAAAATGAAATCCGCAAGTAGCTATCGATTGATCTGGATATTTCAATGGAAGTTTTACTTTTGATATCAATGTTTTGAATACGTTTTAAGAATCATAGTTAATTCAAATTTTATCAAGCATCAGAATGTCAAACGATCCAAATAGTAACCGACAAAGTATGGGCTCTCGAGCAGGTACGAGTCTTAAGTTCGGAGCTGGAGGAGCGGGGGTTGGTGCACCTTCAAGAATGGGAACCGCCGGAAAAGTACATACATTCAGATTCAGGGAAATTTGAACCCACTCGGAGTTGGTCAAACCGTCGAAATTAAAGATCGTCCACTAACCACGGGAGGAGGCATTATTGGAGGCGGTGGAGTTTCGACCGGAAGAAAAGTTTACGACCGAAATTACTACGTTAATAAGGTGAAGGAGAAACTCATGGTAAAATGTTTAGTTACTCAGGGTATCAATCAAGAAACCGAAAAACTCCAGACCAAAGCTGAAGCAATCAACAAATAACAGCAGCTCTATAACAAGCTTGAAACCAGAGTTGAAGAACTGAGCACATAAGTCAGAAATCTTGAGGGACAGCTCGCTGATTACAACCTAGCTCTTGACAAACTCAGAATAAACACCCGACCAGAAGATGTCAAAAACGCTTACTTCCACGTCAAATCGCAGAACTAAAAACTCAGAGGATAGCTTGATTAAATATTCCTCGATCGAAAGAAAGTCGAAGAAGAAACCGAGTCAATTCAGAATGAGGTCCAGAGCATTCACCAGAAAATGTAACTCAGACTCAACGAGCTAGACCCCTATCAGAGAAACTAGTATCAATCTCTGATTAGCGAAAACAATGAACTCATCGCAGAACATGGTGAAAAACAAAAACTCATGGAGTAATTGCTGGCCAGGTTGGCCCAGGCCTAGAACAAACTCAGAATGGACTCTCAGAAACTGAAAGGGCAGCTTCTAAAGGATCAGATATCTGAACTTGAAACCAAGAAAACTGACTACTAAATTCAATTAAACGAAGCCAATCTTTCCATTCCTTAGGCAAGAGACAGGATCCTTGCCAGAATGAAAGAGGATAATGCCTCCATCACAGGCATGGAGAAGAGGTAGATTCTAGATTTATCTTAGAATTAAAGACGTCAAAAAGTACATCGATATGTACGAAAAAAAGCTTAGAGAACTATAAGCAAATCTTGAGGACAAGAAAACCGAAGAATAAGACAAGAAAAAATACGAAATCCTCTATCAAAAGGATAAAGAAATGGATGAATTTTTAAACTCCTTTGACAAGATCAGATCACAAGTACCTCTATGAACTAACTCAGGAATTTGACGAGCTTTCTCGATTAGAAAAAAATATTAACGAAGTGTTGGAGCAAACCGGGAAAGTTCTGGAAATAGCTAATCAACTACCCACAAGGGACGGAACATCATACACCAAAACAGATAGAGGTCAAAATTCCCTCGCTCAAAATAAAGCCGAATACGAACTTCGATTGAATAATATCAGGGCATTGGAAAATGCCTAGGCTCGAACTAATACATAAATTGCTGAGCTCAAATCCAATATCGAGAAGATGAGGTAGGAAATCAGTGAAAAATTCGACAAGGTTGAACAGGTGAAAAACGATCTCAATCGCAAAAAAATGCAACTATCAACCGATTAAAAAGAATTATAAAAGTTAAAGGAGAAAATTAACCCGACTCTCACCTCATCGGACTACGAACTTAATGTCGCCGAAAAAAAATACCAAATGCACGACGCTTATAGTGGTTACAATGGTGCCTAAAAAAAACTCCAACAAATGGAAAGTCAGAGATACTACCTGAAACACTACATCAATACCAAATCCAAAGACATCACCTACTAAGATATCAAAAACGAATGCATGTCCTATGCAGAGGAGCTCAATAAATTGCTTTTGAAATGATTTCAGCCCAAATAGTTTGAATAATCAATATTCATAGCCATTGCAGTGTTTTACTGATGTCATTCCAAATGATAGGAAAATTTTATTTTTTCAGCTAATGAATAATTACATCCAAAGTTTGAGTAGGCAGAGTCAGTCCTAGACTTCAGTCGCTAAACTTCGCAAAGAGCTAGAGCTCGGATCAAAATAATAGCTGAGCAAGCTGGTATAGCTATCGTTTGAAGAGAACCCTCAGCAGACGTGTGAAACATTATTAAGTTTCCGACAGTTTGCTCAAGTTCAGAATGCGATTAAAAAAGGGAAAATAACTTAGGAATAGCTTGGTAGAAATGCGTAAAGAATGCAATACTACAAGAGTTTTATCAAATTTGAGAGAAACGGAGGATAAGAAAAAAGTTGTTAAAAGAAAGCAGGTAGAAAAATAGGAGGCAGATTTGGAAAGAAGCATGTTATATGGACTTTTGGAATATTATTGTTGGCAGTTGGAATAGTTTGTGTAAAATATCAGAAAACAATAGTGGCACTCCTCAAACTGATATTTGGAATGGGATGATACTTTTCTCTTTTGCCAATCTCATCAAAATCTTATTCAATTCTACGGGTTCGAACTTAATATTTATTTATTATCGAAAGATATTATCATGTCTATCAAGTTGGGACTCAAGTATGGAGATGAAGAGGGTAACGCCAATTAGTTTAAGGAAAAAATACGTACCACATAACTAAACTAGGTTTTGAAGCTGATCGTAAGAAGGGAAAGATGGAATCATAAATTGAAAACTTGTTCTGGGGCGCTCCACCTCCCAGAAAACCAAAAACTGCACAGGAAATTCCCAAGTAAAAAAATGAACAGGAAACTCCCAAGTAAAAAACCGCCCAATAGCAATCAAAGCGGTATTCAGTTCAATAGGTCAAGCAGCAACCAAAATAGCAACCAAAATAGCAGTCGAAACCAATGAAAGAATAGAACAAACAGTCACAACAAACTACCCAACAACCGAAGCAGCAACAAACCAAATCACCAAAAGCACAACCAAAAACAGATAATTGGGTAAAACCCAAACAGCCTTAGCCTTAGTCTGAATCGGAATAACCCTAAGTTCCTGAACAACCTTAACAGCATGTTATTCTTGATATGGGCGATCCGTATCGAATGCCTCTCTAAATTAAAGTAAACACCTAATTTACTCAAGAATGTCCATAATAAACCAACTTATATTCGAAAGTTCAAAAAAATCGCCTAGGATTTCAATTTTGTTCATGACAACAGATTTAAGCACAATGCTATTGACGTCATGAGACCAAGGGAGTGCAATAAAAACCAGGTCCTCGAGGGATGGGTTGCCGAATACGTTGACTCCTAATTTCCTCCAAATGAGAGAGCAATGGGAAAAGAGCTCAAAGGTCTCGTTGGATAATGGAAGAGGATTTCTAACGCATGCTATCACCCAGTTCTCGGAAAATATATTGATCCAAATGACATTGTTGCTGGCCGATTTTCATCTCCTGAGTTTCTGAGCAGTTTGTGCTGTCTTGCTGAAAGGGAAAATAACATCAAAAGGATTATTGAGGACCAAGCTGTCAATAGTGATGGCTTTTATTTCGTAAGAATAAATCAAAATGCGGTGTGGAGATACATTGCCATCGATGACTTTATTCCATTTCTCGGTCGCACTCCAGCCGTAGCAACCAGCCATTTAGACGATGAAACAGATCTCTGGGTATCACTGATTGAGAAAGCCTATGCTAAGGCATTTTTACAGGGATATACTTTATTTAAAAAAGTTCAATCCCATGAAATTTATCTGAGAGATCTGACCGGAGCCCCGTGCCAGGTTCATCCCATGTATAAAAGTTACTTTACTCAGGAACAATCCGGACACGATATATGTGATCAAGTAGGCACTTGACAAAGGACAAAGCGTAGTTGCAGTTGGAAACTAGCAAGCTCTCGAAGTCGGTCTCAATCCAAACTATTCATTTAACGTCTTGAAGTGCGACCCAAAGGTAGGCCTATAAATGAGAAATAGTTGGGGTAGCATCTAATAGCGATCTAAGCTCAACACAACCAAGGAAGGAACCTTTAATATGAATCTACAGCAGTGTAAAGCCTTCTTGAACCACGTCATAATCGCCAGAATTAACGATTAATACCACTCAACCGTTATTCGCTCCAAGCATAAACCAGGTTTCTATGGATCCTACTCTTTTGACATCTCCACTGAAACCGTCGGAACATTGTCAGTTTCTCAACTGGACGAACGAATGTTCCCGCCAAACTCGGGATACGGGTATTCCCCAATCAGACTGATCCTTGAAAAGAGAGGCTAAACGAAGCATACTTATGTTGGGGCAGGTATAAAATTAAATTTATCGCAGTTTACGGTCAAAAATTCAGAAATATTGACTTAGATGTGGTGCTCACTCCAGGTCGTTACGTGGTTCATGTTATAGCGAACTGGATCAACAAATAGTACGATTACTTCGTCAGCTTCTACGGTGACAAAAACTTAAACATCAAAAAACACTACACTAAAGACATACCGAACGATATTATGCATTTCCTTCACGGCGTTTCGGCATAACATGGCAAGATGACCACCAAGGGGACAGTCAACGAGTATATCTATCACCATCCTGCCAGCAATGTCGTGCTTGTCACTGCTGAAAATTCAGGAACCAAACCAACTGACTTCAATCTCGACCTCAGCAAAGTTGACTTCAAAAATCTGCATCTCGTAAATGCTATGGATCAGGAAACTACTTTCCACAACAAGAATCAAAGTTAACTAACAGATTACAAAAAAAATGCGAACACAGTTAGAAAATCGACCATCAGACTCTAAGGAAAGTAGACCTTCACTTGGATCTTCGCAGCTTCCGAAAACTACAACGCAAAAAATCTCTCTAAATGGGGTTTCAGAACTTGATTAACAGTCAAATATCTATGCTTTACATATTATATCAAAGAATTTAAGGCATCTAAACGAGTTATTCACATTAATTTCCGATAAAAAAACGATAGCATTCACATCAATAAATATCATTTTTCAGTACCTAGATTTCACACCACTCATTCTTGCAGTATGAGGAACTTTTTTAGTCTTAGGTTTGTTTTATTTGTTTTTTAGTTAACTCTCCTTTTTTCTAATTACGTTCATCACTGCTGAAAGCTCTTTCTCCAGTTTTTTCTTTTATGTGGCCCTGTCGATTTTTTCCCTTGAATGCATTAACAAGTCTATCTGATTCTAAATCTCGTCCCTGATGCTCAACAAATTGGACATGACCTCCCGGTAAGTCAAAGCATGAACTGACCCCTGAGTTGTTACCGATTCCTACGTTCCCTAGCTGGGTTTGGACAAGGATGCCTCTTTGCAAGACTACAAATGGTTAAAGAATTCGGTTGGAGAATAGACAGTCGCACAAAGCTCACAAAGAAGTTATGATGCGACTGTTGGGGTCATGTTTACACTACTCCTCCCTGTTTTATTAATTGACAAGGATTTTCGACTGGAACTAGATTGACGAGGTGGAGTCATTAAGCTGGACGTCCTGGATCTTCCAATTTTGAAATTTTTTTCTTGGTAACTGCTGAGCACATCGCACAGAGATTGAGTAAACATTTTTGATTATTGTTTCCATTTTCCCTATTATATCGACGCATCTTCTTCGCACATATCAAGGCTGGAATGCATAATTTTCTCCAATTACTCCCCCAACTGTGGAGAGTAAACCTGTTTGATGGCAGAAATAATCGACTAATTCAGAAATTTCATCCGGTCATACTATTGGCAGAAGTAATGAAGTTCCTATTTGACTCTTGCCAATTCGGCATAGATAAAAGGTGCAGATTCATGGTATTTTGAGTTTTCTAGTAAACTTTTGTAGCTCCTATATTCAATATGATCATCCATAGACCGTTCCGAGAAACTCGACTAAATCATTAGTGAGCAATGTAATAACGAACAGTATTGACTTTTAATAGCAAACTTTACAAACAATTACCCCAACTAAAATGTATATTTGGAAGTTGCAGAAAATCAATTATTTTCTTATCACTCACTCTCTGCTCCTTATCCATCATTCTTCATTATCGAACTAATCAACGGCTATTTCTAAGGGTTTATCTCCCATACTGAACTACTAGTAAAGTTGCTTTAATCTTATCCTAAAGTTTCGAGTCAGCAATTGAGCTGCCCTATTCTTCCTTTACTTGTCCTTGCTCATGACAGCAATCGAATCTGAACAACCTTTCATAGTTTCCATCATTTTCTTCAACACCTCTCGGATCTGATCACGACTCACAGGACCTACATTGCTTACATTGTCGGCTTGCCACTCAAGACAGCTCTTGACCCTCCAAATCATCATAGTCTGCTCTATAAGACTTTTTTCAAATAGAGTTCGATTCATTCTTAACCATTAAGTATCCCTCAAAAATCGATTCATACTTGTCTCGCAGGCATTTAAGTACTCCAATCCAATCTCTTCAACTCCGCCCTTCATCCTCGAAATCTGATTTTGAATATCCAGCAATAGCATATCATCTCCAAGAGAGCGGGAATCGCAAGCGCCAATAGGCCGATTATTCATCATCAAAGGAATAAACAAGCCCTTACATCCACACCAGAAGTGAACTGCTCTATAAGTAATGTCCCCTCCACTCAGCATATAAATTTATCGGTAGAGTCTTGATATTTCTGTGGAACTGAGGAAATAAAAGTTCTTACTCATAAAAATGTGAAAGTCAGAAAAGGATATCCTTGAAATGTGAATTTTTGAAACAAAACTATCGTAAAATACTTTCTCACTCTTAACCTTTTCAACGGAATACACTTCTAGCAGAAGCTTCAAAACAAATCCAGAGTCAATAAGGTTGTTTCCATTTTTCAATTTCCTTCGAGAATAGACCATATTTTTAATTTTCTAGGTAATTACAGAGTCATATCGAACAAGCTTATTATCAATTAACGACATAGCTCGTTCCAATTTCACATAGATCACCGGGTCTCCCACTCCAAGCACTCTCAATGCTGTAGGGCCACTATAAAGTTAATTTCTGCAGTCAAGGTAAAAGAATACTTCTTATAAAAAATACTCCTACAGAAGGAACTCTCTGAATATCTCACATTCCCAAGTACTCGCCGTTTTACGGTTGAAAATATCAATCAGGAAACCTACTTTCTAGTCACTTTGAACCTGCTTTCTTCTCATTTCAGGTGTTCTCTTCGTTGGATTTATAGTGTATTTTTAAATAAAACCGACCACAAACTCTGGAAAACTCACCCACTGTTCATAACTCAGGAAAATAAATTGGTTGTACATCGAATCCAGAATAGATCTCAACTTTATGAAGAACGCCGGCTCTGGGTTCCTCGATTCTGCAAAAGCTCTCTATGAAATTATACTACTTTAGTAGGCTTCAAAGAAAATAAAGAAATTTGGTCTTAATAATCGAAGATTAACTTCTTACTGTGTGTTTTCTTAACCTTAAGGTTTGAATTTCTTTGTTGGCTATTCGGAATCTCTACGATTCAGTCGTTTTGTTTATCCTTTCCTCTTTCCAAATATGGCCTTTTGACCTTCCATGATCCCATCATTAACTCTAGGAACGGAAACAACCTTAAGCCATTCTCTAAAGTTCTTCATGATAGCATCTAAATCATACTTATCATCCTAATTAATCCCGTCATACCCATTGTTAGAGAGATGCATTGATTTCAGCATCTGCTTATATTTTTCCTTTAAGCTAATAATTTTCTTGACACATTGATCTTTTTAATCCTATAGAGCGTCATATTTCACCCGCAAATGCAAAAATTCCTCGTTCAGCATCATCCAAAGTTCTCGATACCTCACAAGGGATTTATCTTTCTCAGATTTAAGTCTGAAGTCCTTAAACTTGTCTTTCAATTAATCGTACTGCTCTTTGAGTTTTTAATGTTAATTTTTCAGGTTTGTAAATTGTCTGGATATAGTTTCAAACTGTATCCTTCGAAGCTCGGCTTCGCTCTGAAATTTACTTTTTTCTTTGATTATCCTCAGTTTCTACAGAGTTTATGGTGTTTCCTCATCTTCATTCATTTGAGTTCTGGCTCTCTACTGATTTTTCTTTTGTGATAGTTCCTTCTCATAAATCTAAATTTTCTTTTACAAATGAGAAACCTGAAAAGTCAACTGACTTATAATACACTCATCATGCGACAGTAGTCTACTCCCACCAAGAATACTGCGATTATTGTTATTTGTCTTTACTTCTGCCTGACTGGTTTTCAACTTTTTATTTTAGTCGAAGAAAGTTTTCAGGGCCTTATCATTACGTATTTTTCCCTTATTACCGGATTCAAGGTTGGAAAGGAAAGACTGTTCTTTGTCGTTAACATCTGAATCCAAGGAGTTTCTATATCTCTCATCCTCTGTGTTTTGCATATGAAGTCCTTTGTTGTGCTATTTTTTAACATTATAGAGAGAAGGGATTAGCTAGCTAAAGTTGGGACCTGCTTTCCGATTTTCTTTGGCACCCCAATGCTGATAATTGACGTATTTATGCAGCATTTTAAGCAAATAGAGCTACACTTCTTAAAACGCCCTATTGTTTTTACTTTAGATAATTTAGCTTTTCGAGACATAGAGGTTCCATTACTCCTTTTCCCTCGGAGTAGTAAATTGCGACAGCAGTTTGACTTGCAAGGCGGAGATTTACGTCTGACTGGCCCTTTCCTCATCAATAGTAAATACGTTTTCCTTCGATCGGGTCTAGCTAGCTATCGAATTATCACATCTTTTCGGACCAAACTTGAGGCTATTGAACTAACTGCCCGCATCATAGAACTTGTTCTTGCTAATTCTTCCCATTTTAAACTTTTCCAACTTAGAATATCCCCGGTAGTTCATCACCGACTTCGGGAGCAGCTAGTTTCCCTGCAGTTGACCGTTTCTCCCGTTCTAGTTGATTATTTTGTGGTTTCTGAACAGTTTTTTTGTCAGGGACCTGGAGTGCGTGTCATTCAGCATATTTGTTCGAAATTAAGAATATCGATCTTAAATAAATTTACCTACCATTCCTAATATTTTCCAAATATAATTCGAACATTCGCAAGCCATCTGAATGAGACTTAATTACGAAAAAATTCATCAGATTTTAGCATCTATTTGATCCTAATCGAATCGAAGTCAATGAGCTGGACAATATATTTACAGAAAAAAGTCTGAACACAATTTTTCTGTGCTATTCACGGTCTCAAAAGGTTCTTTTTGTGCTGAATTGTTTTTTTACGATAAAATGTGTTAATAATCGAGAGTTGATAAATCAACATTTTATATCATACTATTTTTGAAGTCATTTGAAAATAATAGCAATGTACGAACTAAGCAAAACACATTAAGGGCACACTCGTGATCTCCGGACACTCGACTTCTTCAAAGGTTTCTTAGTAACTGGAGGTTCTGACAAAATCATGAACATCTACCAACTCGACAAAGGCGCGTATACTCACATATCCAGAATAGACATATTTTAAAAAAACATTCTCTCAGTCAAAATAAACCGATTTTTGGAAGGACCGTTCATCTTGGCAGGCTGTGTTGATGGAAAAATATACTCCTTCGATCAATTAGGAAATCCGGATGGTTTATACTAGCATAACAGCTCAATATCATCAATCGATTTTATCGACTCCAAACACTTTGTCACTGGATCTTGGGACGGAAAAGCCATCGTTTGGTCTGCACTGTAAAGAAAAGCTTTAAGATCCTATGAAAATCACAAATACGCAGTATGTGTTTTTTATAACGCTACCACCGATGAGGTTGTTAGTGCTTCACAAGACAAAAGTCTCAACGTATGGGACTGGAAAACTGGAAATCTCAAGAAAAGAGTCCCCGATGCGCATGGAGATATTATTCGGTAAATCAGTAAAGTTGAAGAAATAGGCTTTATAACCTGCTCTAACGACTAAACTATCAAACTTTGGACTTCCAGCATTGAATTGATATCCACCTTTTCTGGTCATTCTGCCTTCATATTCACTGTCAAGGCAAAGTAGCTGGGATTTTACGTATCGGGAGGTGAGGACAAAACTGTCAAAATTTGGAAAAACGACGACTGTGCCCAGACAATCCAACTTCCAGCCGCTGTCTGGTCCATCTCCATCGACGATAATAATGACATCCTTGCCGGATGCACAGATGGAAGTTTGAGAGTCTTCACAACTGATGCCGACAGAAGAGCCCCGTAAAATGTTTTATAAGCTTTTAATAAAGAATCCATGGAAGCCATATCCAAAAAATCGGGAATGACTGCAGAATAAATTCAAAAACTGCCCCTCACTACAGAAATGAACACTCTCAATGGAAAAAAGGATGGGTAAATTCGAGTTTTCAGAAATGGGAGCATCCCAGAAGCCTTTATGTGGCAGAATGGTAAATGGGACAAAATTGGAGAAGTAATTACCGAGGGAGCAAGCACTGGAGCCCCTGCTTCCCAGCCCAAGTATTATCATGGTGATAAATATTTCGAGGCTGGATAGTACGACTATATTTTCGATGTGGATGACGAATCTGGCACTCCAAAAACAATTCCTTACAATGATGGAGGCAATCCTCTCGATTCTGCCGAAAGATACTGCATGAGGGAAGGACTCAGCAAAGGCTACATTGAACAAATTCGTAAATTTTTAATGCAAAACTCTAGTAGAGTTCCAAGATCTGTTAAAAAATAACAGAAAAAATAATTTTCTCCAAATCTGCTGTGTTGTACTCCACAGATGTCGGTAATAGAGTTCGAAGATGTTAAGAATCCCAAAGGTGCATTTGACAAAATCAAAGAGTTTAACGAAAAAGTTTAGAACAAATTAAACGAAAAATAGATGAGTCACGCTGAAAGGTACTTGGTTTTTTTCTTATCTCAGAATCACTGTTTTGCTCGAAAAAGCTTCGAACTATCATACCTGGACCTTAGATTTCAAAGAAATTGACACCCTAAAAAAGTTATTGAGTTGGCCAAGAGAATACAAGTTCCCAATTTGGGATTTGCTTAGAGCTTATCTAAAACACTATCAAAGCGAAACATTATTTTCGGGTTTAGATGCCGGTCTCGATATAATCACCAGTCTGGCTGCAGGCTTGGCAACTTAATTTCCCGAGCCAATTTATGCACTAATCCTCAAAACTCTTTGCAACCTTGCAATCCAAAACACCAACAAAGCAGCCCTCATAAAGCACGCTTAAATGATTTTCATGTAAATCAGAGATATCTCCAAAAAGCCTGTTCACAATAAAAGCTACCTATCAGCTATGGCAACTTTCCTATATAACTTCAGCATTGTCACAATAGAAAAGAAATTGGAAAAAGAAGAGATACTAAAAAGTTTTTGTGAAATTTTGAGTATTAGGATTGAAATAGACTAAAACCAAGAAAATAGACTACTAATGAAATATGCCGCTGCGAACACGCTTTTCAAGCATAGAGACACAGTGTTGCCCGGTATGGGATTCATGAAAAAATATCTCGCCGACGATGATGTTTCTAAAGATCTCAAATTGATGCTCTAATGATCTGATCTTGTTTGCGGATTTAGTTTTGAAGTTTATACTATGTCTCGAAAGTTTGATGTCTAGATATGAAGTAAAATCGGATTTAAGATTAGAGTGATAAGCAATCAAAGTTAGGAGTGATGGAACCAGTCTCGATGGTGCTTCAAAATTTAGTCGTCGTCCAGCTTCAAAAACTCATCAATCAAGTCCGGGGAATTATTCCTCGCTTAATAATTAAAATCATCGCTTTAAATTTCTTACATAATTCCCTCCAACTCACATTCTTTTTTGGGATATTTCTCACTATATTCCTATTTTTAATTATGTTTTGCCTCTTGATGACGATAACGATGGTTTTTGTAGTGAAATTAGGTCTTTTACCCGTGAGAATGCCGGTTTTTTTGGCAATTTGTAATGTTTGTGAGAGGATCTTCCGCATTTACTAAACTCTTCTGAATTTTAAGCTATTGCTGGTCAACTGCATCCTTCATACCGCTTATAGCTTCCATTAGGTGCACTTTCTCGGGCTCAGCAATGTGTGAAACTAAGGTCTAAACTACATGTCATTGTACTTGAATGCTATCAGAAAAAGAAGCTTCAGGGTTAACTATTATGCTATTCAAATGAGGGAAATGTTTTGTCAGAGTCTCCAGAATCTTCTGCTGACCTTGTTCTCTATCACTGGAGTTCATCTGATAAAATTTAATATTAAAAGCTGATTTTTAGATCTCAAAACCTACAATTAATACTAGCACCACCGTCAACTATAATCAAGTTGCCTATTTCAGTAAGGGCTTTTTTATTCTTATTTCAGAGTAAAATTGGGAGAAACACACTTTGAGTCCCGTTAAGGAGAAATGAGAAAATATTAATACACCACCATCAAACATCCAGATTCTAGATTTATTTTTTGGCCTTGTCGACAATGTTTCTCATGACTGTCACCTATCTCTATTTCCTCCGAATTTCAGTCTCTTCTTTTTTGCTTCCCCCCGATACCCTTTTCATTTATTACAGCTAGTCCTCCAATTTTTATAATTTCTCTCTGTCTCTTTCGAGTCTATCCTCTCTAGTTTTTTTGAGTTTTCTTTTTTCTTAAATAAACTCATCGTAATGTGCATACTTTGATAAATCTTTTTTCCCTCCTTTACTGCCTGTCGGTTCCACTTCAATCTAAGTACTTTTGCTGGATGTTGTGTCCTTTTCACAGCACTGACCCATTCTTCTATATATTTTTGTCCTGTTGGATATATTTATAATTTAACCATTGGAGAAATTGAACCTGAAACGCCATTTTACTCGTCAAGATCCAAAAATTACTAGCTTGTGCTTAATGGTAATAGCTACGAAATTCAAACAAATTGAACAATCATAAACCAATAATCGTTGGGTTTCTGGAATAAGAGAAAGAACGGATATTCTCGCTGACGTACTGTGCTTAAAAGAAGATAAAGGAGCCTATCAAAATCGCATAGAAAGCAACGTTAAGAATCAAACTCGGGAAAATTTTTGGGAAAAACCGATAGCTCTTTTTCGAATATTATTTCCATCCATCTTTCAGCGCATATGAAGTTTTGTCTTTCAAATACATATTGATCCCGAAAAGTATGAACCATACAGTGAGTAATATAGAGTAGCCGATCCAATGACCAGCTATAATTCCGAATGTCAGGTAGAGCATGACTTCTCCCAAATAGTTTGGATTTCTGGTAATCGCAAAGAAACCTGTACTGATCAAGCCTGGATAAATATTGGGAAGTACCTTTTCTTCGCTTCAAAGTGGTATTTTTCTGGTAATCAGAAAACATCATCAACAATACCCCACACACATACAGCACAACAGCAAACACCATTCGTGCATAAGGAATATCGTTATTAGATATTCCCGCTGCCAAAGGCACAGGTATTATCCAATACAAAGCCAACAGCAGCGCTGCGTAAAACGCAGATGCGAACGTCACATTCCACTCATATGTACCGTCGGGAAAAAAAATGTCCTTCGTAATCCACAACAACCCATAGCTTCCATGAAGGGTAAAGTAGACCCACATCGCAGTCGAATAGTTATCGAAGTAATACATCAAGAAAAGCACCCACAAAAATGTTGTTCCCTTGAAAAAATCGACTAGAAGTCGGAGGTTAATTATTCGAGGACCTATTTAGCGACTAAAACTACCACCCAGATGATAGAAGTACCCACTCATCTTGAATCGGTAAACCAAATCCACAAATGGGTCATCGAACTTTTGCATCGTTTCCTATATTCTTTGCGAACCTCTCATTTGATAAATTAATATTAATCTCCCAATATTTACCAAGGAAGGTGACTCCTATCTTGTCTATAACAATTAATATGTTGTAGAGAAATGGGCCTTCCTACATAAAGCTAACCTTACCGAGCCTTGTTTTTAAAGAGTTGAAAATAAAGGTGTATAGGATTTTATAGTTTCCCCGAAAGTAAAAATAGAAAAAGTGTGAAAATCAAGGGTCGAAAGATCTCTCAAAGAAGACCAAGTATGCAAGCAGCAAGCCCTTTATTCCAAGTAATATGCAAGTAAATACTTGAGCAACTGTCAACGAAAAGAAACTAATTTAACTGAGATGGTTGGATGCAAAGACCATCCATATCACATCCAGCAGTATTGCAGTCAAAGTTAGCCAAGTCAGCAAGAATCTGTCTGTCCTCAACATCACATACTCCCTTACCCTTATCATCAAAACCGCGATGACTAAACATAGAGGCTAGTATCTGCCGTAAATATGGACAATAAGACCATTCACTCCAAGGAGAACCAGAAATATTGTTCTCACAACTAGTACCCATGAAACATCCAGTTGAGATACTTTCTGTGGTGATTTGTATCTCATCCCCCACAAAAACTGGAGATACTCATACTCCTTGATCTTTCCCTAGTACGAGTTTTGGTATCTTATCTCGTTTTGCACATTCTTCTGGATCTCCTTCCTCACAGTTTCCAACGACGCCTAGAATCTCATTAAAACATTGCAATGTCCAACTATTTCGTTATCCAAAGTGATGTCAACCGTCACATTATGATTTATCTGAAAATTATCTCTAATTTTCTCATTAACATAGCTTCTGCCGTAGACAACACTGTGACTCCTGGGCGATAAAAATCGTAGTTTCATAAAAAAGGTGTCTTACTGCGCTGGCAACCAGACTTAAAAGGAAGGCTAATCGGCCTCGTCTTCATCAACTAAAAAGTACGTGATAACTGCTCAATTGTGTAAGTCATGTTGGTGCTGTGATTTTCGTAGTCGATAAACATATCCATCCAACTTATCTCTTGATTCTGATGAAACAATTCCAGATTCGTTACCTGGGCGAAAACATACACTCTTGGCTCCTATGCCCTAAACTTTCAAAAATACGTATTTCAGATTTTCCGTAAAAATGTCTTTTTGCGTTCGACTCCACGACGTGAAGTTGTTCAGTCTTTTTATTTCATGAAATAACTTCTTTTATCTCGCGAAATATTTCGTACAGAACTACTGCCTTGAGTACCTCAATTGTTTACTTTGTGACCGAGCCATCATCCCAATCCAAGGTTTTGAACACTTCATTAATAATGCTCATATTGATCCATTGATATTTTTCTTTGAGGTATGCAACTATTTCTTCCTGCGACAGTTTCTCTTTCCCATGTATATCAACCAAGTCAAACTAATTCTCAATTTCCTGGAGTCGATCTGTATATCAGAATAAATTGCATTTAGGAAAAGCAGTTTGTCTTTGTGAAATTTTTTTTGTTTGCGAATGATAAACTGACGATTTCGACAGATTCTGAAAAACTGTTTGTTGCATTGACTACATGGCTATTGGAATTGCGAATTTAAGTTATTATTAAAAATTTCGACATTTGAATGTTATTTTTAATTGGGTTTATAATGCTCCGGATATTAAGATCTGCATTTTGCACTGTGCCCACCTAAAATTTCGTCATATCCTCGAGAATCGGGGGGCACTCCCAGGACAAATGTTTCGAAATCTATGCCAACGGAAAATACCAAAACAGAGCCATTTAAAACATCAAGAGACACATTAAAGGAGCGAACATATTAACAAAACCCTAGTAATGTCTAAAATGTGTTGATAAACTCATGAAAACTAACACTATCGTCGCCTGGGATACCTAAACCATCGATTTGGATATCAAGCGGGAGGCTCCTGTCGGAAATGGCAAAATAATATGTGCTTCTTTCTTCGCAGGACCAGAATATGACTTTGGAAATGGTCCAAGAGTTTTCATCGATAACTTTGGAGCAAACGCAGGACTAATCGATTATTTCAAAGAGTACCTTGAAAACTAGAATTACAAAAAGGTTTGGCACAATTATGGTTTCGATCGTCATATTTTCTACAACCATGGCATCAATGTGAGGGGATTCGGTGGCGATACGATGCATATGGCAAGATTACACGATGCTTCGAGACTGCCTGGTGAATACTCTTTAGCATCTCTCACCAATTCCTTCCAAGAAAAAATTTCGGTAAAAATTAGAAATTACATATAAACCAAGGTGAAAGCTTTGAAAGGAATTCTTGAAACAACGTTGGATCTCGACCTTCAGAAATAACTAACGGAAAGGATATAAACATTATAAAAATACGATCATTAAATATCGAAAAAGTCTTTCGTGAAAAGAAAAATGTAGGACATTTTTTACAGGAAAAAAATACTAAAAAGTGGGTCTTAGGGAAAGATACTCGAGTTCCCTTCGATATTAACTCTACATACCAGTCAAAAGCACGTCAAATAGTGGGTCGAATACTCCTTACTGGACACAGAGTCAACCTTCTTCCTGAGGTAACTTCTCCAGTGTATTTTCTTTTTTATTTAGAATAATTAGAAAAATAGGAGTCAAAAGCTTTTTAAGGGTTCGAGAATATGTGGAAACTGTATTAGACCCAGTGGCTACCGTTTGGAGAACTTCTTACAGACATGTAAAGAAAAGGATTCAAAATCGATGTCGAGCATGTGAAAAAAATTTCGAAACAATCGCAGGAAGACTTGCAAACTCTAAAAAAGTAATTCCTTGAGTTTGTAAAGTCATTCCAAAAAAGTCCAAATATTCATTTGTTCAATCCAAACTCATCTCAGCAAATGCAACAACTTCTCCATGCTCCATACCAAGCCAATGTGAACATGAAATAACAAAAAAATTAGTACAGTGTTTAAAAAAATTAACTTCTGTAAAATGCTTAACAAGGGCCTAAATCTAATGAAACCACCGAAAAAGCTTAACTATTCTAAACTTGTACCTTTCTAGTTCCTAATCCCAATTCTCAACCGTAGCAAGGTCAAGCAAAACTAAAAATGGAAATCACGGGGTTTGGCATTCCGCCTGTTAGACTAACCCCAAAATTTATGCCCTCCGTCGACTAATAAGCTTTAAAATTGCTCGCTGGAAACCCAAAAGAAGGTAGTTATGGCGTAGCTTACAAACACTTCGCATAAAAGGGGTAGCAGTAATTAGGTATCAAAATTTGCGAAGCGCTTTACAAACTAGTTTAGTATCGTAATATTTAGACACTTTACAATACTTTTATTGAACCATTAATCGGGTACATTGATTCACATTAACGGATCCATTGCTCTTTGAACATTAACACGGAAACTGGCCGACTTTCTTCGAGAAAGCCAAACCTTCAAAATCAGCCCGCTCTTGAAAAGGATATTTACAAAATTAGAAAAGGCTTTGTCGCTGAAAAAGGGAAAAAACTCATTGTAGCAGACTATGGACAGCTATAACTCAGAGTCTTAGCTCACATATCAAAATGCACGCAAATGATAAAAGCCTTCGAAGAAGGTGGAGACTTTCACTCTAGAACTGCAATCGGCATGTATGACTATATCAAAAAAGAGCTGGGATAAGGGAAAGTACTCTTATAATGGGACAAGTCGAAAGGCACGCCTCCTGCTCCGCTTATTAAGTAAAAATATGCAGCAGAAAGAAGGAAGGCAAAAACAGTCAATTTTTCTATTGCGTATGGGAAAACCGCAAAGGGATTCGCCCAAGATTGGAATTGTCGAGTTTCCTAAGCAAAAAAAGTTATTGATGCCTGGTTCAAAGATAGAAAAGAGGTCAAATAGTGGCAGAACTAAGCGAAAATAACTGCTAAGAGTAAAAAAAAGACAAGAACCCTGCTTGGAAGAGTTCGTAAACTAGATCGATTTGTGTCAGGAATGATGCTTCGAAGAGCAGTCAACACTCCGATTCAAGGTGGTGCGGCCGACATTGTCATCGCCTCTATGGTTAAAATACATCACAACTAAGTTTTAAAAGAGTTGGGCTGGTAATTACAGCTCCAAATTCACGACGAACTCATCTTGTAAGGACCATAAGAATCAGCAACACGAGCCCTGTAAGTAGTTAAATAATGTATGGCTCACCCCTTCCACAAAGACCTTCTAATTTAACTGGAAGTAGATGCCAAAATCGGAGATAACTGGTATTAGTGCAAATGATCTCCAAATATTCTCTTAGTTTTCGATGTATTCCGTGCTAAATTGTTATAAGAATTAGTTTGTTACCAGTTAATCGCATAGCAAAACTCATATGATTCTGTACATCATCTAAACCTGCATAGTAGGTCTACTATCGGTATTTCTACTCTACTACTATTCCCACATCAGCACACCCTATTATGTCCGTTTCCTAGTTTTTTGTTCCTTCCTCACGTGTTTACTAGGATTCATGATGCTCCCGATTGATATATACGAAACCTCTATAGAGTCCTAATACCAAAATAAGATCATGACTGCCTGGATCGCAATATATTACATAAATTTTGTGACCTGCTGGCTTGTGCTCCCCTTCGCCCAATAATACTAGGATTCTGGAGAGTTCACTTTCGGCGGAAAAGTTAAGGATGCTCTCATTGTTAACGGAATAATGATCGGTGTTCTTGTTGTTGGAGCTTTGGTGATCGTTATTTATTTGCTGATCAGTGGAACGTTTTCGGCAGGGTAAATTCCGTCTGCGTTTGCCACCTTAGTGAATATTTTTGGACTGGCGTTGGTGTCAGTTTGCCTGGGATTCGGATTGGCCTCGTTTCCAAAGTAGTGTTTCCACAAGAGGGATTACAGGAAAAGAGTCGACAAGTGTCATCGATAGGCGTAAGCCAGAAAGGCTTAACAGTAGTAAATCCTGGAAGAAGTCTACGATATTCGCAACGTCCTCAATCGACAATCATAGCATTACGAATCTCAGAACAATCAGCCCTATTAACTACTCCAACTCATCTAAAACAGCTTTTCACTGAGCAACTTCAAAAACTATGCAGATCCGAAATAGAAACTATAAAGTTATAGCTTAGCGCAATTGCACAAAATCATTAAAAAAAGGTATCTCCAGTTCTAAGCTTGCTAATGCCAACTGGATTAGCTCG
This sequence comes from Longipedia americana, assembly GCA_028571025.1. NCBI lineage: Eukaryota > Metazoa > Arthropoda > Copepoda > Polyarthra > Longipediidae > Longipedia > Longipedia americana. Next base: position 4,051 of record JAOWAT010035569.1, on the reverse strand, counting down.
TCGATGAGTTGAAGTCCGTGACTTAAAGCTACTCAAGCAACAACTATAAATGGAAAAAAGTGTTCTACACTATCACTTTCACGCTGTCCTTGACCATCACTTTAATCATATTTCTGGCTTAAATAACTACATTTTTGACATTCCTATCCCCAATCAATTTGCTCCAAATTATTCCCTGGGACAACCCAGGCTCCTACATCATGAACTGCTTCCTCATGGCCTATATAGTTTACATAGTCACTCACACTATTTTCAGAATAAAACTCTACAAAGTGTTTGCTCTCCATAAAAAGCATTCTACTGCAGCATCCCTCCTGTTCACTTCGATAAACCTGAGTAGAATCTGCTATCCTCTCTGCTACAATTACCTGCAAATCACAGGAATGCCGGGCAGCTCATTTATCGTTTTCTTCAAAGAAGTCAACTTCCCCAATAAATACGCGATCGTATTCCCAATTCTCATGATTGTTTTTGCTCTTTTCAATCTGTTCGATATCTACGACAAACTTATCGGGTGGCTGGGATTGGGCAGCTACGCTTTTGATGCGGAGTAGGAGATTTAAAAAAAGTAGGAGGGTCGAAATATTCTGATTTAAAGACTCAGAGAAAGAAACATTCAGAACAGTACCTTAGAAATGATGCAACTGTTGTGAATAAAAAACAATTGATACTGAGTTCTGTATGTACTTAATCATATCTGACCTTTTCGATTTTATACAAAAATGATTTAACACGAAAAAGTTACGTTTAGATTTTATAGAAGATTATATTTATTGTGACAAGGATCATGTTCCCTCCCTCCTAGCCAGAAGCAGCCTGGAAACAAAGTCTGCACTAATATTAGAAGGAAAAAAGAACCAAAAAACCCTTCGGAAAAGACTTTTAACTTTCCCATGAAACCATCACCCAGGCTAAAATGAAATTAAAGTAAACTAGATATCATCCCCTTCTACAAGTCTATCGAAACACGGGTGATTAACACGCTCAACGATAACGTGAAAACACTCTAAGAGCCAGCTCGCTGAATAAAAAACTAGTATCTCCAATCTTATTTCAAGGAATGCAGCAGAAAATATCAAAAAGATTACGATATCATCAACAATGCCTCAGTGGTGTAAGGAACTCCGTCACCTTAGAAAAATCCCAAAATAATGGCCCCCATTCGGAACATGTACAACGTTATCAACAATCAAAAACTCCCCTAGTTTTACTTCACAAACAGATCAATGCAGCTCCCCATCGAGCACCCTTTCAAGTCGCTATCCCGAAATCCACACTAATACGATATCATCACCAATAACTACAAGACAAACAGTGAAGACAGAATTCAAAACTAAAAGAATTAGGAAAACAGAAAAATACTATAAAAATACAATAAAAGTCGCGTTTACAACTCCGTCTATGGAAGATACTACAATTAGAGCGAATAGCAACAGTATCAACAGAGTCTAAAAAAATCCAACGTCCTTCACGGAGGAAAACAAGATAAACATTTGCCACCTTCGTATGTTTAACGAGAGCCTCTTATACTCGATCACACGAAACCCTACTCCGAAAATTTACAGGCTCTCGATAAGAAAAAATCCAACGCTAAAAAGAGATACCAGCTGAGATATCTCGTAGAGGAAGAGTACGAAAAAAGAAACTAGTAGCACGATCAAAACAAACACTCCATAATTAAGAATAAAATTTCAGAGGGTAGATTGATGGAAAATATGGCGAAAGAGTTCAATATCATCAATTCAAAGAACTACTAACGCACAAGAACCGAAGACCTATTTGGAAAAAAACCATCCAATTCCACATGGGAGAAACTAGCCTACTAGGCTGGATCCCAAGGATCAATCAAAACATCAGGATTCACGGGTACCTGATATTTTTATGTCTTCTGTAATTACAATCATAACTTCTTTTCATTACTCCGACAATGCAGAACCAATTCTAAGACCCTTCAGCGGAAAATATTCCCCAACAACCCACCCTAAACAGGTTTTAAGTCGATAACGACATATTTATCAACACCTTCAACTACACCATCTCCAGATATCATCACTACAAATAACTAGGAAGTCAGCCTTAATCATAATCGAAACCTAAATTCAAAATCTCGTAACGAATGTGGAAGTAACTGCAATTTTTGCAAACAAGTCATTATCAGTTTCATTGATTCAATTTATCCCCGATTGTTTGTTATTTATAAGAGATCAATATTGTAAAGTAATGAGTATTATGTCTTATAGAGATAATATGATCAACGTCGCTGCTTTCACTCCATTTCCACAACCTACTTAATAAGACTCATAGCCTTACTCCTTTCCTTCATGGCACTAAGAACATTGGCGTAACTCCATGTCAAATCTTTGGCAGAAGTCTGGACTCCATCATTTCTTCCAATCTGTTCAGCAATATGTCCTCCATCATTTTTGACGTGTTGGAATAACCTATACATGACAGCATCGCCGGCTGCAGCAGTTGCCATTATAAACTGTTAGGTGGAAGACTAAGGAGAAATATTTAACAGCTAACTCCATGCAAATTTATCCTCCTCGTCCAAAAATCCATTCTGCTCACTAAGAGAAGTGGCTCCCTGATAGAATAACTTAGCCAGAACTGCCGTCAGTAGTTGCCAGGGGTTTCCACCGGCGTAACTATCTCCGGGATATCTTCCCATCAACACTCCGGGAATGTTGGCTTTGTTATCCTGCTGGTTTATCTGGTATTGATTGCAGAAAGTCATTGCCAACGTTTGGATTGTTTTCGCAACTTTATCGTCAGTTAACGGATGAGTGTTGAAAGATGAGAATGTATGGATGACTGCACTGTCCTGTTCTCTGTTGGATGACTCCGTCATAAACGTTCCCGTCCAATGAGAGTTTAATGTTCCCTGCACTTCACTCTTTGTAGACTAACACTTGGATTGAAGCGAAGAATCTCCAATTTTCTGAGCTAACTTGCTACATATGTCCAAACTGTAGACATATGCACCTCGGTTAAAGAAAAAGTCGCTGCTTCTGACTTCCTCCCAAAGATCACATCCGTTGGAATTCCAGTTTCCGAAAACCCACTATAAATCAAATTTAATGGCTGGAAGTACTTGCTCGTTAAAATAGCTCTACTGTCCAGCTTCCAATAGCAACAGCCCGAACATGCTCAAAGTTGCGGATCTCAGTCCAGGGCCATCAGTTTGGGGTCTGCACCATCCTCCAACGTATACCTATCCATTGGGAAGTTCAAACTTCGGATTGATCCTAATATCATTTCCATTTGGATCAGTTTCATTTTGAACTTTTCTGACCCATCCAACGTAAGCCTTCATTTTCTCCTCGACCGCACTTAATTGCATATCATTGATTTCCATATAGGTTCTCATGGTAAGGGCAGCATCTCTCATCCAGTGATAGTAGTAGGATCCTCCGGGTGTAGAGTGATCTGGTGCAGCGACAATTCCACCCTTTCCTTGGATGTTGATATTGGCATCAAATAGCTGGTACATATTTTTGAACCAGGTATCATCAAACCCCATTCCTTGAGTTCCTTTGAAGTCAACTGTCTCGCAAGGATTCTCTCCCTGAGCAAAGAAACACCAAGGAGTGTCATTTTCTTATTAGAGATTAGCTGGTTTCCAGCAACACCCTTTTGCTTCACATTTCGCTTGGTCAATTCCCATATAGCCACAGTCACCCCTTTGACTTACATCGCACCGATCTGCATCAACACTGCTGATCAATAATATTGAGAGTAAAACTAGTGTTGCCCTCATTGATAAGAATGTTAGTAGATATTTTATTGGTTCACAATTAAGAAAATTGATCTTTGAAAAATGAAAGTTTCTAATGTTATTGCTTAAATCGAAAAAACTGAACAAATCACAAAATTTAGGTAGCATGCATGTTTTAGGCATCAATTCTTTGTTGATAATTGTATTCTCACCGAGGGTTAAAATACTTTAATTTTCTCACGAAGATCGAGTCAAGTTTTAAAAAGGTTTTGACCTTATTGTAATAAATGTGATCCTGCGATATCACCTGATTTGGAGAGGGTCGATGGTGTT
>JAOWAT010035458.1:0-11865 GCA_028571025.1 Longipedia americana | reverse complement strand
TCTCAGATTATTTTGCATATACCAAAAGATCAACGTGTAATCAAATATTTTTTCATTTTTTGCAAATTTGAAATGAATCACTTCATTCCTTTCATAGAAGTAAATTGTACTTTTTGGGCCAATTTACTTCATAAATTAAAACGAAGTGCTTCATTTCAATTTTGCAAAAAATGAAAAAATATTTGACTGCAAGTTGATCTTTTGGTATATGAAAAATAATCTGAGACCGTTTTTGAAATCGGAGAACCTTCGACTTTTTTTATAGCCTTACTGAAAGTTTTAGGAGATTACACAAATATTGAAAATCGAGATCTTTTAAAAGAAGCCCTTACCTGCATGTGAAGTGATTTCTTCTGCGGATTTCTCCTGCAGACACTGCAGCAGCTTCTGCGTGGACTGACTGGTATCACATCCGACTTCCTGTGCGAATTCCGCCCCGTAAAATGAGGGCGACTCTGACAAGTGGAGGAAGGGCATATTGGCGATGGGTCCGGATTGGGAGATGGCTTGGCTGAATTGGCCGGCGGAGAGTGGGGAGACGATGTGGTGCATCACCGAGATGCCGCCTGCCGATTCGCCGAAAATGGTGATGCGGCTGGAGTCACCACCAAAGCTGGAAAGAAATGCAAAAAGAGGTTTTTCAAAGATGAGGCGTCCCGACCATAACGGATTTCAATGATGAGCAAAAAATCTTAAAATTGATAAATTTACATTTGAGGTGCCCCAACGGACTTTGGAAATTGGTCAAAATTTGGCATATTTGAAGCCTACAATTTTCAATTAAGTTTAAAATTTATCTTTCATGTGCAAAAAGAATAGAGGGATGTTCGGAGATGCGTGATTCTCCTTTTTTCGGTTTTTGAGTGCCCCCTTTTTTCAAGCAGTACAGTGGGAAAAAACAATAACATTGCCAATTTTATCAGTTTTTTAAATGTTTTTTGGCAATTTTTTTCAAGAATCTGGAGCAGACTGAGGGTATCTTTGCATTTTAGTAAAAAAATCATGAAAATCCATATAGAAATGGCCAAAATAGCCAATATTATTGTTTCTTCCTGCTGTGTTGGCTTGCAAGCTTAGGGTATTGAAAATCTGAAAAAAGAATAATCTCGCAACCTCTGCAATACCCTATTAAAAGTTACTAGAAAAAGGATTCGAATTATATCCAAATTTTCATGATAGATTAGTTCTTGCAAAAAAAAAGAAAAAAAAAACATGAAATTCAAATTGTGTAACAATAATGGAATGAAAGTGATGCGATGATTCAATGGTTTGAATATGCACAATTCAAGTCATGTACTACTCTGTCCCGTTGAAATTGGTCAAACACGGAAACCTTTAAAATCTCCTTCTTTCACCCCAAGTCATCTCCAACTTCCATACATGAAAAGCAAAAACTGATGAATGATATAGAGACTAAAGAACATGTAACGTCTTAAAAGTCCCTTTTTTCTGCCATACATCTCAGTAACTTGGAGAAAAGTTGGGATAAAACGAGGTGATTTTAAAGGTTTCTGCATTTGGCCAATTTCATCAGTACGGAGTAGTATAGTTAATTCTTACCTTGCTGGTTAAGACCAGAAAATGCACCTTATAGAACATACTACAAAAAGCAAATTTATGAAAAACAATTTAATTTTTTCACACATTTTAAGCAAATTATGTATAAAGTTTGATTTCAACCATATCATTAACATTAGAAATAGAATTGTCCCATGAATCATGTATATATTCTTGGCCAGGGTGAGAGCTCCAATGTGTCTGGAAACTTCCTTTTCCCTCATTAGGGAGGATGTGGATTTGCTTCTAAGGCACTGAGTCTGTTGTTTCTTTGACGTTAGGTGTGTGATAAACTGAGGAGGGAGGAATATGCAAAATGAAATAAAGATGAGAGAATGACGGGCTCAGGCTCTTTTTACAACAATCAATTACAATAAGGGCAACAAGCACAGGTCACCTGAACTAAACCCTTGTTGCCTGTTGAATAAGCAATGAGCAGAAAAAGTCTATGCTGTAAAATTTAACACCTTAGAGCAATTTTTCAAATCCAAAAATTAGTAAGAAAATTTTAAAAAGATGAAGTTGATAAAAAAGCCTGTTGCGCAAAAAAAGCCTATTGCACAAAAAGCCAGTTGTGTGAAAAAAGCATTCCATTTCATTCCACTTCATTCCAGAATGATCCTGTCTAACTAAGAATGAATGATATGAAATGGCTTTCATTTCATTAAACACTGGATAAGCATGGAATGGCTTATTAGAGAAGCTACCTCCCCTCAGAAAAAAATTCATTTTGACCCTCGTTGACACTTCGTGTCGCAACGAGGGTAAAAATGATTGTCAGTGTATCACATTGTTGTATTTAATACAGTCAAAGACGGATATAGCGTCATGCATTTTTAGCATCACGATGGATATAGCGACAGTATCTAGGGAGTCACCTGCATTACAAGGTAGTGTCAAAAAAAGCGCTGCATCCATCGTTAATAGTGTCGTTATGTCCGTCATGATGCTAAAAATGTAAGACGCTATATCTGTCTTTGACTGTACAAACAGATTTTGGGAAACATATCATTTTTGAAAAAATCATTTTTCACTTTTTCTAATAATTTTGGTTTCAATGCCTAGCTCACGTCAATTAACAAGACTTTTATTCTAACAATATGTGAAGACTAAATTCTGTCCATGGGCCTGGCTTTTTGATTTTGAAATTTTTAGCTGTTTTGTAGAGTCCATTGCATTTTGCATCGTGACAAAAATCAGTTGGTTGGACACTATTCAGACAATTACCAAGCTCGTTTTGAGTGATCAGACTAGTTATGGAGCATTTCACAATCAAATTCTGTTTGAATGATACTGAGTACTAAGTCCATTTTTGAAGGTTATTTTTGAGAATTTTTCATGACAATTTTTAGTTTTTGGTATCTAGTGAGTACTCTTACATACATTATTCTAATGTTTGTCAACTGAAAACAGACGCTATTATTATTCCTAACTTACCTAAAGAATTAGGATATTATAATTGATCCATAGTAAATATAGCCCAACAGAGAATTGAAATTTTGTCTCCAAAAATCGCATTTTTATTTCTATTTCAGAAATATTCATACAGTGGTTTCACCTTCTAACGACACCCTTTCTAACGACATTTCAGCTTCTATGGACATTATCTGACTCCCAACTCAAGCAGCGCCATTGAAATTTGACATTTTTGAGTTGAAATCACCGTAATTTATTTGAAGAAACCTGTTCAAAAATGTTCATGACTTAAAATTTTACAAGTACACAGAGGTCTTCTAGCTCGCCTGTAGTGAAAAATGGAAAAGTCCAATTTTGATTAAGTTTTCAGCAAATTTTCACCTTTGATATGTGACTATTAAGTTCCTAAATTATTTCAGATGAATAGAATTTGAAAATGTTGATAAAATTGAGCATAACCAAGGACTAAATTCACATTTTGGCCAATTAGGGCCCAAAATGACCCATTTTTGGACTTTAAATTGAAAATTTTGACCTGAGCGCACCTCTGCGCAGGATTTAAACCCCAGGAATCAATTCTACGCCCAAAAATGTACCTAGAATGACCCCCCTTACCTGCGCCGAGGTGCGCCGAAAAAAGTTGCAGCACTTTTAGTCAATTTTTATGAAGTGAATTTACCAAAAATTCGACAATATATAAGGCACTCTACTTATCATTTTCAGCCCACTGTGCTATGGACCAAAATATCATTCAGGCTTTTTTTCACCGATTTTTAGAAGGTCCCAATATCTAAAAATTTCGTATTTCTCAGTTTTTGCATTTTTGGAGCCCAGTTTTTGGAAAATTTTGCTCAGTTTTGGAAAAATTGGCTCTGTTCTTTAAAAATATTTCAGTTTTTAAAAATTTCATTGATCTTTGAAAAATTTAGATTTAGTTGATTTTTACAAGTATTTGACACTGTAATGGAGATATAGTGCAATTTTGCATTAAAAAGGTCAAATTCTTTAATTTCGTGCATGAAATGTCAGAAAGTGTGGTTTTCGCCAAGCTTCCAGAAAATTCTGGTTAAACGCTACATCTAAAAATTTCGTATTTCTGAGTTTTTGCGATTTTTGCTCAGTTTCTCGAAAAAAATTTTCTCTCAGTTTTTGAAAAAAATTGTGAAAGAAAAAGCCTGATACTGTAGTTCAAAATATTTCAAGTTTTGCAAAAAAGATGAAGCAAATCATTTGTCCTACAGAAGTTCTACTATTTGGACCAATTTACAAGATAAATTTAATATGAGTGTTTCATTTTCTTTGTGAAAAAAATAAGAAAATTAAGATATATTTAACTACAGGGTGATCTTTTGGTATATAAAAAAGAATCTGGGATTTACTTTTTTATAAAAAGACATTTCATCTAAATTCATATCCTTATTGGAACATGGGTATTCCCAGGTTTAATCCTTTTCATTTCATTTGAAATTGCGCCAAAATTACAAATCTATTGAAAAGGAAAAGTCCCAATTCAAAAATATATGGTTTACTCTTCCCAAGGCCAAGGATCCACTTGTTATGATGCTAAACGATTTTTCTTTTTTATCGATCGGAAAACAGTCTGCATGTCAAACTAAGCGAAAAATCTTGCTTGCAGGTCGGGCTAACCAAGCCATAAAAAGAGTGAAAGCTTCATTTATAAAACGCACGTTGCCTGTGAAACATTAAGTTTGGTATTCAATTTTTAAAAAATTATTTCAAAAACTCGTTTGAAGAACATCGAATTAACACAGTTTAACCCAGTTTGCAACTAGATTGTTAAATTTATTTTAACAAAACTCACATTAGTCATTCAACAAGCTCTAATTTATTTCAGCAAAGTGTTTTTCCTAAAAAAATCAATTTTAAATAGTGCACTAGTGAATTAAGATAAACCAAACGGTGAATAATTCAAAAACACAGACTTTTGAATTTATTATAAAAACTTGCGGTGCCTGAATAGCATAGAAAAAGTGAATAAAACTTTCTTGATCATGGTTCATTTTTACACGAAAATGAAAATCGACCAGCGTTTGTCTCAAACTGGGAAAATGGAACCTCAAGAGGCATCATCTGAGAGCAGCCAGAACAACAGTGATGAAGTTCAAGAAAATGTACTACCTCCGTTTCGAAAAGAGGAGGGTCCTTCAACTTCAAGACAAGGAAACATTCAAGCCCATGTGGTCTCGTATCCTAATAACAATATTGCTGAAGGTAGTAGACTTTACAATAAAGAACAAACTTCGCTCCAAAATGAGGGTCAGTTTATACCTAAAGTGGATTTACATGCCAAAAACAATAAAGATAATGAGCCTCAACATGACATACTACCTCTGACACAAAATCAAAGTGCTGGATCTGACCCACAACGTAATGTTCAACCTCCATTCCAAAATGCAGGTCCTACTTTTTCAAGCCAAGGACCACCACGTTTCCAGTTCGAGGTTTCAGTGTCCAACAACAATGTCACAGTTTCTGTACCGCAACACATCTTCCAAAATGAAGGCTCTTCTTACCCGACGCATTTACTACCTCAGTTCCAAAATGCACTACCTTCATACCCAACATATGCACCACAAAATAATGGACCACCCACGATCCAAAATGAAGGCTCTACTTACCCATTACACTTACTACCTCCGTTCCGAAATACACTGTCTTCTTACCCACCGCTTGCACCACAAAATAATGGACTACCTCCAATGCAAAATGAAGGTCCAGCATACCCATCAGAGTTACTACCTCCGATGCAATTAGGAGGTCCCTCTTCATCATTCCCAACACATGCTCCGTCTAAATATCCATATCCGCGTGTATGGAAGCAACTCACCCCTCACAGCCCATTGATCCCACCCCCACCACCAGACAGTACTTCAGATGATCACTCCTACGCCTCAAAAAATATCAGTTGGTCATCAATGTTTGAACACACCACCAAAAATGACAAGAAAAACAGACGCATTTGTAGGATTAGGAGGCGTTTGTTTCCAGGGCAAGAACAGCAAAATGAAGCATCTACCTCTGACGGAGCTAAATTGAAAAGATCAGTCTCAGATTCTATGGCGCAATATGGAAAATCTTCAGGACGGGTTTCCTTTGTATCTTTACATAAATTCAAAGGAGAATCTTCACAGCCATACTTTAGAAGCAATGGGACGCTTTTAACTTCAACACCTGAAAAATCCGAAGCTAGAGGGACTTTTATTGAGAAAAGAACCTTTGGTCAAATGCTAGATGAACAGTATTATTCTTATGTGCCCAAAATACCCAATCCACATTTCAATAAAGAGGATAATTGTGCTGAATTGGTTGCAAAAAGATTGCGAATTTCCGATGATGATGAAGAAGAAGAGAAAACAGATAGTGCAATAGATCTCAGAATGGGGAATTATATTGGCTTAGACTCTATAGATGTGGATAATATTAACAAAGCTGATGATGAGAATGAATGTAACTTGAGTCTTATCGCCAATGCCGATGATGATGAGAGTATGTTTAATGATTCTATTGCTGAAGAAATTGAAGTGGTGGATTCCAATGAAATTCATTCCACTCCCGAACCTAAAGTGTTCAAGACCGTAGCTCAACAGATGGCAGCTAGCGCAATTGTATCAAGCACCACTCCTGAACCGGAAATGGAAAAGTTTCCTTTGAATATTCCTCGAAACTCAAAGGAGAAAAATTCTGATGATGATGCAAATGATCTAGCTCTCATGGCGAAATTGGAAGGTCTTGGTATTGATACACCCACTCGTAACAAAAAGAAGAATCAGAAGACATCATCAGCTCAAAAGTCTCATCCTGCTGGAATACTGTTTATGGATATGGAGAAAAGTCTCAAAATATAGGAAGGCACGTCTGTGTACTGGTCTACGAACAGATGAACTGCCATACCATTCATTAAAGAGGTCACCGAAGTAAGTCACTCTTAAAATTTGAAATTAAACCTTGCACGTTTTTAGATCACCCTTAGAATAAAAAATCTCGTATTTTGGAGTCTTTCTATTTTCCAATTGAGTTTTTGGATTTTCAAATTGAGTTTGTGAAAACTTTAAATCGACTTTTGTGAGAAAAAAATTATTGAAAAATTTTGAAAAAGTAAAAAATTAACAAATTTTAGAAAAATTTGTGAAAAATGCTGCTTTCATGACATTTATGATAAATCCTTTGATTTTTAACCTCGATTTCATAAAATTACACCAAAATACCCTAAAAATTGCCAAAATTACCCAAAACTTGGACTTGCTCTTCCGTTTCAGAATCTGGCAATTTCTAAAAATCTCGTATTTTTGAGTTTTCGGGTTTTCAATTTGAGTTTTTTTTTAAAAATGAGTTTTTACGAAAAAATTGATGTTGAGTTTTTGTACTTTTTGGCAAAAATAAGCCTGAAATCAACTCAAAATATCACAAAAGATAATCAAATCTGGAAAATACAACTGTTTTGCAATTTCTGTTTTAGTTTAACCAAAATTTGAAAAACAAAGAGACATTTTCAGGCTTCATTTTGAAAATACAACTTCTTTCACAATTTGAAGGAAGAAAATTGGTCAAAAATTCACTAAAATCTTCTGTACCCTAATATATTGATAGAAAACATACAATTCCAAAGAGCCATGGCTTCAACTCAAATCATTTGAGATCTGGTTCTTTGGAATATATGATTTTGATCAAATCTGGAGTACAGAGCTCTGGAAAATTCCACATTTTCAACAGTAAATTTCTTCCTTCAAAGGGTGTCTTATGTGATTTTTTGAGGACGTACTTTCATTAATAGTACACCTAAAACATACTAAAATTTACGTCTCTGCGTCAATTAAATTTTAAGATTATACTTCACCAAAATTAATAATTTATCCGCTCCGTATTGCTAATGTTAATAATTAGCAATTAAATTTTGAAGACTATTTCAAAACTAAAATCCTCCTCACTAATGTCTTTTGAATTATTTTCAAAAATATTGTAAAAATAAAAAAATTGTTACAAAAAAGAATGAATGAAATAAAGATCAATGATATAGATATTATTCCTTTCTACTCCGTCTACTTGAAATTGGCTCCACCAATAATAAATACAAAATTGGTTGAGTCAATTTCAAGTGGACGACTACTTACTTGAGAAACCTTGAGATATCTTCATCTTTTGCCCATTGAGCCGAAATTATCCGTTTGTCTTCACTCTCGGGTTGAACCACTCCCCTGTAGGCTGCTTGACAAATTTCCTGAAAAAATAAACAAAGACAAATATTTATTTTTTGGAGTAAATCTTTTGGCTAGCTGAGGTTGAGTTCTAAGACTACTGTGAAAAAATGTAAACTTATTTCAAAAATGTTTTTTCCTTCAAAAAGTAACCCAATCAACGCCGAAAAATTTTTGGAAACTCTTTGTATGTTAAGAATCATTTTGGTAAATTTTCAAATATTTTCCACCCTGAAATAAAACATCTATTAAAAATTAAAAATGACGTTCCTGTTTGCTACTACTATACGTTTTTAATGTTTGCTACACATTTTCCCGTAAAATTTTGTCGTGTTCAAGCTTCCTCTGTGTAAATACGCCAACGACAATTTTTTGTCGTCGGCGTGGATACAGTTAAATTATTCTTAGATTATTCTTAGTTTTTCAAAAATCTAAGGCTTGTTATTCTTGTATTGATATTTTTCTAAAAATTATGAGTGTAGTACATAAGATGGTCTGAAATTTTGCAGGGCATTTCTCCATACAACAACTTTTGAGGTCAATCTGAGACATTTTGTTTTTTGCTTCAATGGAGATGTAAACAAAACAATCAAAATGTAAATACAACAGATCCTGGTGTTTTACATTTTGATTGTTTTGTTTACTTCTCCATTGAAGCAAAAAACAAAATGTCTCAGATTAACCCCAAAAGCTCATGGGGATTTCCTACTGGTATGGAGAAATGTCTCGCAAAATATCAGACCAACTTATGTAGTAATTTTTTTTTATTTTAAGCCTCACCTCTTCGGTCCAGCTCTTAATGAATCTCACTGTACCTCTTTTTTCTATTCGGAAATTGAGGTGAAAGATACCATTTTCAATGAAATTACAACACAACAGAAAATATGAAATGCTTTTTTCTTAAAATTAAGCAAACTTTTTTATTTCAAAAGCCCAATGGGATAGCACACAATGCCAATTGACAATAATCACATTAATATGCAAAGATTTCCGTCCTAATCTTTGACCAATCAAAATTTTGTTCCTCTTTTGTTCTAAAATACTCAATCTAATTCATACTTTGGTAGATTTGTCCCCTTAATTTGCTCTTATTTACCATTTTATGCATATTTCTGGGAATGCTCTTTTACTAGGGTGGGTCATCCAAAAAAGGATGATGCTGGGAGGTGACCTAAAAAATTGCTCTTGTCTCACTGACTTCAAAAATACCCTAACTTTCCTCAGAAAATGCCTGGAAGGGGTCCCAACAAGCCCCTACATTTTACTACATAAATGCACAACTTATGTAAATAAGTTGTGCATTTCTGAGGAAAGTTAGGGTATTTTTGAAGTCAGTGAGACAAGAACAATTTTTAAGTCACCTCCCGGCATCATCCTTTTTTGGATGACACACCCTAATAGGAGGAAAAGTAAACATGAAATTTGAGGAAAATTGAAATTTTCTTTTAATGCTCAAAACTGAGAGTTAAATCAAATAAATTAAAGTGCATTGTACATTCAGTTTGTTTCTTCAATTGTTGATTTTACATCAACATGGTAATTAATACAGCACACACAGTTAATGGACAAAATTTTTAAAGTCCTAGGCTGGAAACTTAAGAGAAAAATAAGATTATTTTGTTGAATTTTAATCCTTCAACATATACAAAATTGGCAAAGATTTAAATATCTTGAAGAATCTAACTTAAACATTTTTACAATTGTGCAGTTACATAGAAATCCATTGAAAAAAAACTTCTGAATGTCTATTTAGGAAATGCATAGTTTCTTTCATCAACCTAAAAGTTTATGTTCTATGTGATTTTTCATAATTGAGTGCACACCCATTTTTATTTCTTTCAGAAAGTGTTTTTGAGCTGTCCAAAGGTGCTCCTTTTTGAAATAACACAATTGACTATTAACCTACAAAAGTCCCCTAATATTTACCCTAAAGACATCTTCAAAGGAAGAAAATATATCTTTGAGTGAAAATTGCAGTAATTGTGTAAACACTAAATTCAGTGAACATGCATTCAATATAGGCACTTTCACAAAAGGAAAAAGTTGGAAGGAAAATTTAAGAATTTTGATTTGTAAAACATACAGTAGACATAAAATTACCATTTTAGCAAGTAAAAGTTTCCAGAAAACGTTTTAGCAACATTTTTCATTCATGAATTATTAAAAAGTAACTTGTGACGTATTCAAATTTTACCACGTGAAATTTTTCGATGTTATATTCATCTAAATACTTATTCATTTAGAAATTTCCTATTGCAATTTAAACATTTGAGAATAGGTCTAGTATTACCTGTTGGATTCTAGCGCTCTTGCAAGGCATTCAACATTTGAGTTTAAACTTTTCTTCTAGAAAAATCCAGATTTTTTTTCTTCACAGCAGCGACGATTCAAAATGAGTTTGCACTTTCAGAATCTAGAACAAACACTCTTCTAATTCATTTTTGATGTAAAATCATTCCATCTAGTTGAACACCGACAATAATGAAATCTGATTTGCAACAACATAACCTTATTAGAATTTACTCACGATTTTCTTTCAACAAAGAGGCACTTTGATCTTAAAATATATCAAAACTCAAATGAGATTTCTATCCCAATTCATGAATGAGTTGTCATGCTTCAATCTTTTTCATATTTCATCTAACGAATGTAGATTCTCGCTTTCTTTTACTCTTTCATCAGCACTTGTTATTTATTTTCGAGTTTGAACCCTGCTTGCGATCATAAATTTTCACCATCATAAAAGTTATAATGTCAGCGACCTTTTTAACTTTCTCTCTCATGAAGTAACCATAATTTCACGACATTTACAATAAGTTTCCGTTTTCACTGTTCGACACTAATCCAAAAACTGACTCACACATTTCAAATTTTATCAAGCAAAAAAATTAAAATCCTTATCACTTTTCAAACCACTTGATTGCATCAGCTTGGATTTCCTGTGTGTGTGACATTCATTCATTAAAACTTTTTTGTTTACATTTTACAAGTGCAAATTATTCAGTCTCTTTTTTCATCGATTATGTCAATGCTTGGGTTTCCCGAATTTTTGTCTAAGTTCAGTCTCTTTTTGATTAATTTTGTGCATTCTAGGGTTTCCCGATTTTTTGTCTCACTCACAATGAAAGCCCGCTTGTTTTGAATTTGGCATTCGGAGACACAACAAAATATCGATCGATTTTCGAAACAACAAAGAATATCCCCAACAGTATGACTCAGCCAACGAAGCAAAAACGGCAGTAAAAGTGAGGGATGAAATTCTTACCATATTAGTCCGCTAATATGTCCTTTCCGAATAATATTTCTGCGTATATATTCGGAATTCAAAACCTTTCCACCCTGCCAACAACCACCACCTCTATCTAAGCAATGTAACACTGGCACCAAAATAAAACAGAATGAAGTAAAACTATAACTGGAATGAGATGCAGGAAGATATAGGGTGGTGATTTTGATACTTTAGAAAAGTATTCAGATACTTAAGAAAAGTCAAGACCAAATTATAACAATTTTTTAAGAAAAGTATAAACAGAAATTTTCTGTTAAATTGATAAAATATGTATAGAACTAAATTATGAAATTTGGAGAAATTGTTAGAACTACATTATTTTTACGAGGCGAAGCCTCGTCAGAGACTGTCTTTTTTTTCTTCTTCCATCTCCTTCTCCTTCTCCAAAGT
>JAOWAT010035236.1:0-11872 GCA_028571025.1 Longipedia americana | reverse complement strand
CAATATTTAATTCTTAGAAATTCTTCATATTTCATTTCCTCTTCGCCTCGTCCAGGACGCTGTTCGTCCTTGTTTTTGAACAAACAATGATACATTAGTGTTGCAAATAAGTAGACTAGGTCAACATTTTTGAACAACATAATTATTGCAAAAGACATTGATAAATGATATCTTGAAACTACGATTAAAACATTTGGCTGTAGGAGCTTGCGTCAGTCCTACACTGTTAGGAAACTTTGAATCTGATCACAGAGAATTTTGATTGATCAATGGACATCTCATTGCATGTCGTCAGAGATGTACAACGCTAAATTCATTTTGGTTTTCTTGGAAAGGCACATTATTGATTTCTTTTCAATTTCCATTTTGAGGATTCACCCAATAAGTGACCAATTTGCCCTTCCACAAGGTAATGACAATCTTGCACAGCAACACATTTTCTTTTTTCCACACTGCAGAAATTGCCATTTTGCAAAATTGGATCCTTTATTACGTATGAAATGAATCAAGAGTTGCTGACATACCAAAATTGATTTTATTTTCTACAAAGTAGAAATGAACAAAATATTATATGAGACATTTTGTTATTTGGCTCTTTATATCGCAGGTGAATAAATAATATTGGGGGTTTTATTGAATTTTTGAAAGCTCTTGAAAATTATCTGACTCAGATCTATTTTCTATGTTGTTCTTTGAAAAACTCTGTAAAAATATACACATCTTTCCTTGATACATAAAATTTCCACTTTTGTAAAGAAGCCTAAAACTTTTATCATAAAAGAGCTATTTATGAAGTCAGTTCCCTTTCCCCTTTCCTTATCTGCTCTATTTCAAGCCACATTTCTTGAATAACGAAGAAAAATCATAATAATAAATGTTATAAGAGGTTGTAACACAAAGTTTCTTCATTTTTCCTCTTTCTATCTCCCTTTTCACAACTTGAGTAACCCAGGCTTTTTTTGACAAAAATTTTCAAAAAACTGAGGAAAGATTTTCCCAAAACTGAGAAATAATCGTAAAACTCGGAAATACGAAATATTTAGGCGTTTAAAACTTAACTTTTTGACTCAAAATTGAAGAAAAACGGACGTTTTTTGCAAAATTTTCCTAGGAAATGCAAAATTTAAAAAAGAAAAACTGAGGAAATTTTAACAAAAACTGAAAAAAAAATCAAAAAACTGAGAAAATTTTTCCAAAACTGAGCTCCAAAAACGTAAAAACTGCGATTTACGAAATTTCTAGGCATTTAATGAGTCTAGGAAAGTGTCAAAAATAAAGCCTGTAACCATTTCAAAAATCCTCTACGCTCAAAAAAGTGTACTGCCCATTTCTTTCTCACCTACACGTTGCCCATAATGAAGATTACCCATTTTTATATATTTTTGGGTTATAGAAATAAACAGAAACTCTTGGTAAGATCATTCAAATGAAAAATGACAGTTCATTGAAACTGAAAGAAGTTTCATAAAAATTCATAAGAAATGATTTGTTCCTTGAATGCTGCTGCTCTTAAGACAAATTATATCAAGTGTAATCTGGAAAGTCTTGTCAATTTCTTTCCAACTTTCAATAGGGGGCGGACCAAAAACAAAGTTGCTCAAAACCATCTTAAATTCAAAATTTTGCACAAAAAATGATTTCATTTTATCAGACTTTGAGGTCGCTCTGACCCCAGAAAATTTACTTCAATGGAGGTACAAAAAGTAACAAATGTGACATAAGGTACACTAATGAAGTAAACTTTAGGTGCCCAGAGTGACTTAAACTTTTAGAATGGTCCCCAATACATAGTTCGGTCCGGAACCTACTTTCAAGTTTTTTTTCTAACGATTTGTCCATCTCTTTGGAACTTTCATTGAAGGACAACACATTGCAGATAGTGTCGAATATTCTAAACCCTTTGAAGGAGTCAGAAAGAAGCACATACCCTATCTACATCTCTCTTTCCTTTTCAACGATCTGATGAAATGAAAATCCACACCGACTCATACTCATATTATCATCACAATCATGTATAATAGACTTTTTGGTATCATTTCTCAACCCGAGCTTTACTCATTTATTCAATGGCCGCCCCAATTGCGCACAAACATAAGAAACATCTTACCATATTTAAAATTTTGAATTTACTTGGATTTTAGGTCTTTTGATATTAGTATATCCAATGTCTCTGTCCAAAGACTTTCAAGAATTTTTCAATAGATTTTCATCAACTGTATTCACGAAAGTTTGGAAGCATATAAAAATATATCATCTTGTTCATAAATTTATTAATGAAAATAACCCAAAATACCGCACTCTCAAATTGAAGAAAGTGTTGTGCCCAATTTTGATAATAATGTGAAGACAGACACTTTAAAATATTTAATTCTTAATTCAAACGTAGACGAGGCTATTACTTTAAGTGCGGAGCAGAGGATGTAAGTGGGCAATAAATTTGAATTATCAGGACTTCATTTAAAATAAAAAATCAGGGAAACCACACAAGGTCACTTCTGATAAGAAAAGAGAACAGAGAGGAAGGAGAAGGAGGGAAAATTTGAAATTACATGTGATTTGTAACTTTCAAGTATCATTTTAAAAAGAGATAAAATTTATGTCCATTGGGAAATGAAAGAGTTGTGTATTGGCTGCCTTGTAAGAACTTGTAAGAAGCTCTGGCACTAAAATCAAAATTTATGACACTTATGAGGATTAAATAAGTTGTTCAGGAGTTATTTCTTAAACATCCTATTTCAACTCTTAAAAGAGAGGACATGGAATAATAATAATAATCATAGAATCTCAGCTAAGAACATGAGAATGAACATCTATAAAAATATTTTGAAAATGAAATAGAATAAGAAGGAACTATTCGTCATTACATAAGTTTTTGTATGCGAAATGTTAGCTTTAAACCCTTAAAGCAAAGTATCTATGTAGGAAACATTCTAAACACTTTAATTATAATATGTATATAATCAGAAGCAGAGAACTAAGTAAAAACAAATTCTTACAAATCAACCACAGAATGAAGATTTCTTGCTTCAATCAATTTCGAAACTTTCTTTTTGTTTGATCACATGTGCTCTTTCCTTAATCCTTCCTCAGCTTTTTCGTCGTCGCCATCGTAAATCTAATTACCAATGCGTGTCCCCTGCCAAGCCAAATAAAAAGCAAGCAACCCAAACCAAGAGGAGAAAAATTCAAGTTTATAATTAAGTCCATAAATCTGTCTGTTTTCAGCAGCATTATACAACCTCTCACTTTCATTCTAAGGTACTTACTCGGTTTTAAAACTTTAAAAACTATTGAAAAAGAAATGACATTAGCACCTGCTCCTGCAGGTTTCCTAATTTTCATATTTCTTAACTAGCATTTGATATGCTTTCTTATTAAAATCATACATGCTTTCGTCCATAATGAAAATAGAAAATTTTATTTCAAGAAAGTATTTAGGAGATTATCAATATAAAATGGATATGTTTTTGAAGTATTAGTGTTGGTGAGAGTCATATGAAAAACTTTTATAAGGAGAAAATCTGAGACTGATGAAAATTTCCAAGAAACTAATTTAAAACTTTTTCCTCATTCAACATTTTTTCCAAAAACAAGACGAAATTTTTTCACACTTGTCTCTTTTGTTTACATCCTGCATGTGAGAGCGTGCCTTTTGGTGAATTTTCTTTTTAAAACAAAGTCTATTTTTATTGTCCTCAACAGATTAACGACTCAGATAAAGACACGCCACAGGATTTATTTCTTGTCACAATATTTTTCATCAGAATGAGATGTTGATCTTTTCCCAGAAAATTCAAAACTTTACTAACCTTCCTCTGGTTAATTGAAATAATCTTGATACATTATTAAAAAAGTGAGTGGAAACTAACATAAAACTGTCGCATGAAAGACTGTTTTGCTTTTGAAAGGGTTCTAATTAATGAAAGTTTTCTGAGTTGTCTACATATTTCTATGCTATTTTCATCCATCACATATTTTTGAAGATTAATTAAATCTCAACCAAAAACATTGAAAGGGTTACGTTTTTGTGTTTAGCTATCTAGATGTAATTAATAGATAAGGATCCGAAATTACGAATAAAGAAAATTCTAAAAAGGGGATAGCCTCAAAGAGTGAAGAGCAAAACGTGAGCTTCTAAAGAGGAAAAAAGATAATAGAATTTCAGCTTAAAATGGAAGTGATGCTTTTATAGTCATAGGTGAACAAACTGACCTCTAAAAAACAAAGTGGAATTGAAAGTTGCAAAATCTCAATATCAAATTGGAAAAAAGCAGAAGATTCTAATTCATTTAATTTTTGTTGAATATTCTGTTGTAAAGAAAGTGTTATTAGGGCTCGGACTATTCTTTGTAGTAAAATGCTAAAAATGGCTGGGGGGCCTTGAAAATTCCTTAAAACTGCATATTTGAGGAAAAATAAGATTGGTAAAAAAAAATTGGAGAAAATGATGGCAATGGTCAGTTCTGAGCACTCCAAATTCACTTCAATGAATGGCGCCTTATTAAATGAAAGAAAGCCTGTATTGAAGTAACCTTTAACTGCCCATTGCTACTCCATATCAAAAAAATTTGAAAATGTGTTTAATTAGCAATCAGTTTTGGGTCAAAATGCATCAATTAAGACTACTCTCCGAGGAATTGGAAGCAAAATGTGATTTAGTCCCACCCCTAGTAATTACATAATACAGAAATAACAGATGTAGAAAATCAATATATGCATCATATTAATTACAAAAAAAAACAATCTGAATTCCAAAAGTAGCACAATTTTTGCAAGAAAATCTTTGTTCCAGAAATTTGAAAACATAAATAGAAAAAAATAATCAAAATATGCACAATACCTTTTTACTTTTACTTTTAGGATCTACACCAATGATAATGCACACTTTTACTGTTGTCCACAATAAAGGAATTGTTTTATATTTTGGGAGATCAATTCTCTCTCCCCGTAAGAAAATGAAATGATTTGAACTTTTATGTCTGTACAGGAAATTCCCCTAAGGACAGAAGATAATCTTGTTTCCAACTTAGATTTTTAATCCTCTTTATTGGATTTGAGTAAAGCTTATTATTAAAACAGGTTTACAATTACTGACAGGAGTAATTATTTATCAATTAGATTATAGAATTGTTTATCAATTGCTTTTGACTTTAATTTGGAGAAAAATCTGAATTTTGTGGATGATAAGAAGTTCTGATTTCATTCAAGATCGCTTTCAATTATAAATGGTCAGCATGTACAGTATCCCAATCTAGTCCCGGACTAAAGTAAGGAACTTTTTTTGAGAATCTGAGCAATGTTATGAATGATACTTTTTGTTTTGGACGGAGATTAGTTTGTCTTGCTCCCCCCCCCCTCCACAAGCTTTTCAAGTAAACTTATGTAATAATTCTTTATTGATATATGAAAGGTTTTAATGAGCAACCATTGCATAACATGTCTAAATCTGTGCTCAAACAGTCATTGAAATTATCAGAAACAGTCATTTCACGGCATTTTTCACTAATAAATCGAAAAAATTATATTAACAAAAGTTGACAGACGCAATAAGTTACAATACTTCCTTCGGTTCAAAAATAAGCTTAAAAATTTTAAAGATCGGTAAATTTTTAGGTCATTTTTGGACCAGAGGATGTAACCTATATTGCATACTTACATTAAAAATTTTTGACCTGAAACTCTTATGGGGGTGGGAATAAAAGAATATCTAATCTCTCAGTGCGTGAGTGTAAAAAAATTGAGGTCATAGAAGTAAAAATACCGAGAATTACGTTCCTTAATATCCAGTCCGGGACTAGATTGGGGACACTGTATGTGATGTATAAATAAAATATCAAGAAGTACTTTTTAACTCTTCTATGGGTACAAATTTTCATAATAGTTCTATCAGGGTTTTTTTGACACCGTATAGACTAATCAAATGCCTACAAATTTCGTAAATCTCAGTTTTCACGTTTATGAAGGTGAGTTTTTGAAAAATTTTGCTCAGTTTTTTGGTAAATTAAGATTCAAATTTAGAAAAGTTCCCAAATCTATAAATTTCGTATTTCTCAGTTTTTTGAAAATTTCTTAGTGTTGCGAAAAATCGGCGCTCAGTTTTTGAAAATTTTTTGTCGAAAAAAAGCTTGTCTATCTATACTGATAATCATCAATGCATTGTAATTTTTATTAATTTCAATATCATGGACTGACTTTCTCTAACTTTCATCTGTTCATAGGCTCTATTTTTTCTTGATATTAATCTGTCAGTCACTTTGCAACAGTAAAAGTCCAAATCATTCATTTTAAAAAAAATGTGTTTTGATCTCGTTCATTTCAGATTGCTTTCATTCATATGAATCCCGGCCTTTTTATTTCATTTACAAACCTTAAATTTCTTTGTTTTTCAAATTGAATTTTTGAAAGGCTATTGTTTGTTTTTGAAAGATTTTCATCTTCATATAATTGTGTTTTCTTACAAATGTTACTTCAAATAATATATTTCCATATCAGGAAAATGTTATCTCAAGAATGTCAAAGCAAGAAAAATTTTAAAGCTGAATAAATTTTTTCTAAGTGGAAGATTTCACTATCGATTTTTAAACTTGTCTGCCGTATTTACTGTTGAATCATCAATGAATTGCAATTTCCCGGAAAACTAATCAATTAACGTACATCTTCGGAGCAAGTAATTACAAAGTGGGGGTGAAAAATACCTGTTTCCGTTTGCTAAACTTTAACATTCTTGAGTATGTCAGACCATTTTACCAATTTTCCAGTTTTCACAAAGAGAAATCTGATTTTTTTTAGAAAAAGGCCATTAGCAATAATGCTGAATTGAATGGAATAATATATAAAAGAGAAGATTTGAAAACATTTATCAAAATCCATCTGAGACAATGTGATCAATTGATGAACAACATATGGACTGTATGCTTTTGTATTGAGTCTTTTCTTCTTAAATGTAAGGTTGGCTAATGTGAAGGGGGCCGAATATCATCAAAACTGGGTAGGAGAACAATTAGAAGTGAGTATCAGCATTTGAAAAGAACATGATACATCAAACATTGTAATAATTTCAGAATCTGATGACTTGACCAAACTCATCTTGATGATTTCATGTCCTGCTGTTCTTTATATTTTGTCAAAGCCTCTTGCTAGAGATAGATCTGAAATATGTTTGCATTCAAAATGTGACTGCCATTTTGTAACTGATAAGTAACATCTCATTTCTGATGACTGATGACTCTCAATTGATGAAACATGTCTCGCAATTAATAATTAACATCTCGTGGTTCATGACTGTTTACTCAAGATGAATCATCAACATCTTAGAATTGATAACTTATGTTTTACAATTGATGACTGATGATCCATACTCATCATGATTAATCCTTCAAAATGACATACTTCCTCCATTTCAATTTAAATAGACTAATTGAACTTTTTGCAATTTCATACAATAACGCCGATCTTCTCTTGTTTGAGCTATTTCAGAGAGTGTTAGAAGATCAGCTCTATGTAGTAAAATCGGGAGCAAATTGACTTTACATCAAGAATTCTCAGCTCCATTTAATTAGAATTGTCTGAAAATTACATATGTTATGAATTGATTTATCTCTGATTCGGTAATATAATCAGTTTTCTGAAATTTTGAGTTTTTGACCAAATTTGAGGACCATTTTCAATCACTATTTCTCAATTTTTTGCTCCCTCGCTTCTCCCCTTGTCGTCATATGAAGAGTAAACAAATCCAAAGCACAAGAAAAAGAGAAAAAGAGAAAAAATCGGCTAAAGTAAGGTCTCTTTCCACCTAGATTTCTCAGGCCCATTTTATTGGAAGTACTTGAAATTTACATATATTATGCTTTAATATTCGGACTCTTTGGTAATGTTCTCAGTTTTTTTAAATTTTGCCATTTTAGCCCTTTCTGAAGACGCTTTTTAAGAGCCATTTTGCCATTCCTTTCTTCCACTGACCTGGTGTGTGTGTTGGCTTGAATCTATTGGATAGGCTACGCCCATGTGTCTGTTTGTTTTCTTTTTCATTTGCCGATAAAAGAGAGAAGCGAGGGAGGGATTTTTGCAACAGATCCTCTTCAAAAAATGCCTTCAAAATTGATTAAAAACTCAAAATTTAAAAAAACTGAGATTAGGAATAGAATCGGCAGATTTTTTTACATAATATAAGTAATTTTCGTGTAATTCCAATTAAATGAATCTGAGAATTCTGAGTGGGAAGTTAAAAGTCCGGAAAATTCCTTAGTTGCATCTCTGAAAGCTACTTATCTCAATTTTTTGAAATCTACCATTAGATGTCTCTGCTTGTACTTTAACTCCCTCTATAGGGCGAATCATGTGAGCATTGCGTTTTCCCTGAATAATTTACTTTACACACATTTTCATTTATAAGAACAGTTTTTCAATTAAGCCTTAGAGTCCTACCTAGTGAAAAATGTCTGTACTGTAGTAAATGTTCTTATTTTTTTGGAAAATTTCAGGCTTAATGTTCTTATATTGATGTTTTTGTATAAAAAATGAGTCTATTCATTGAAGTAAATCTTTCCGGGAAAATGTAGCACTCACATCAGTTGCCATATTTAAATTGAAATGGAGGAAGTAATATTAAAGAATATAGATGTCAACTACTTTAAATGAGGACCACCTCAAAAATCCCAAAGTGTAAGACTTCTTATGAAGTTTCAGAGAATTGTTTACTTAATAAAAGTCCTGATTCTTACCATCAATTATTCTATCTAAAAATAGTTATTCTATGCAAATTTCAATACTTATGATGGTGATTTTATGTTTAATATTGCATAATTTTGCATAACTCTAGATATTAATATGACTGAGTATGAAATAAATAATATTAATGCATGAATTTTAGCAAAAAAAAGTGTCCAAATTCACAGCTTATCAGTCCCAATTCTTGCACATTCATAAGACGTCTTTACAATTTGAAAGCTTGTGCACATTGACCTCCCATCTTCTTAAGGGACCCGCTGTTAGTTCTCTCAGCTCTTTATTTGACTCTG
Source organism: Longipedia americana (assembly GCA_028571025.1). Classification (NCBI taxonomy): domain Eukaryota; kingdom Metazoa; phylum Arthropoda; class Copepoda; order Polyarthra; family Longipediidae; genus Longipedia; species Longipedia americana. The sequence goes on along the minus strand of JAOWAT010035236.1, from coordinate 2,855 downwards.
TCACATATCAATCCATTGGTACACATTTCTAGGAAGAAGCGACAGCTTGCCTCTCATGTAGTAACAGACCTTAGTGAGTGACTAACGTCTAATAATTTTGATGACTAACAAGCAAAACTTGTATAGATTGCAATGCTTTTTCCTTGCATGAATGGTGTACCTTTTTATGAATAGTATGAATTCCTAGCATGATGAGACTGCCTGCCCTCCAAATGGTAACATACCTTAGTTTCATGTGAGGTAATTGAAAAGCGTCGGTTATTTAATGGTTGATTTTGACTGACGTTCTCTTGAGACTTAAATTCAGTCATAGTCTATCAAACCGGGTAACTTCAGCAGCAGTAGCACAGAGTTATTTTGAGGCGCGAAATACGAAAATAAGACTAAAATTAAATGCATGATAGAGCCCCAAATCATTGAGAATTTAACTTATATATCTTTTACCCTTTGTATGACACAATTTTTAATTCCAAAAATACTGTAAATTTCACTCAAATTTGACTTCAGGCTTTTTTCATAGATTCTTAAAGATAGTGGATAATTCAAATTTGTGGCTCAAATATTGAAGTTAAGAAAAATATTATCATTGATGATATTTCCATTTTATATGACTAAAAGATGATATTAATTGAGTTTTGTTCAAATCTGAATAAAAGTGGGCAAAAATTTCGGTTCATTATTTTGTACACTTTTTCCATTCTAAATTTGAATTTTTAAGTATCATTTCGAGTTTCCCCGACCCCAATTTCAAAAAATTTTGATAAATTGAAGTCTAAATATTTATTTAAAGCTGTAAAAACGCGCCGAAATGCGCCGACCTAGTATCTAGATCACCCATTTTGTATATATAATGGGTACCCAAATTTTGGGCATATGCTTGGTTTGGAGATGTATACTTTTTGGCATGAAGTTTAAGGATCTCATAAGTTATTTTGGAAAATTTTGATAAGAAATAATCAGTTGAAGAAAATTTTAGAGTAACTTTTTTTTCTAAAATCTGAGAATTTTTAATCAAAATGGAAAATTATGTTAAAATCATTTGGTTTTCGGTAAAATCATATCAGAATATATGAAAAATAAATTTACTGCATAAATTTTAACAAAATTCTTCCTATGCCATGTTACCCTACTAAGTGGCAATTGTGTGTACTGTTCGAATTATGTAAATTGGTTTCGTTTTATGAGACATAGTAGTGAATTTGTAAGACCCACTTTTCCAGAAAATCACTTCTTCTGGTGCAGGGCTTACCAGTTGATTTTACTGTTGAGTATTATCTCCAGTATATTTAATTAGCAATAATAGTTTCTTCCTCTGGTAAATTATACATAATTTTAAGAGGTGCGGAAAATTTTAACCTTTCTATGGGAAATTTTAACTTTTTACAATTTCCTAGGCTTTAATATTCTTGAGTTATGCGTAACAAAAGGAAATGTCACTAGCTCGACTGCCGCACCTAATCCCTAGTCCCGTGAGTGCCGTGCCAATTTTGAACGCGATTACATTTGCGTTTGCAAATGCTACCAAGCAAACGCTTCCAGATGCTAGTAGAATCAGATTGAGGCACACCAGATAGAATCCTTTTATGTATGCAATTGCAAATATTGACAGAAACTTCATTAGAGCCGACGCTCCAAAGTAAATCGATGTGATGCGTGCACCTTCCGATTTTGGTAAATGCAAGTCTGACTTGACAGCAAAAACGGTGATGAAATTGCTGTAGGCAAAATTAATGCCATTCGCAATTCCAAAATTAATTGTCATCACAGCGATAAAAATCAAATAATGATATTTAGGCATTATAAATTTTTCATCACGCTCAATTTCATTGCCTAATGTTGATTTAATTTCAATGTCACAATCGTTTAACTGAATGGATTCCTCATTATTAAGTTGTAAATTCATATTTGGCGCTCTTTCAGAAAGTCTGTTATTGTTATCGACTACATTTTCATCGAGTACATTTTCATCACTTTCATTGTCATTTGAGTTTCCCGGACTGCTTTGCTGCTGAAGCTGATGTTGTAGTACGGTAAAAGTAGTACGTCCTGTATATTCAGCAATAATGAACATAAAAGATACCATTAAGAGGAAGAATCCGATCACACAATGTAGAATCTGGAATAGAAATGGAAAGTGATGATATTGATAGGGTGTAACACAGAATTTAAGATTGAGTTGATCCCCAATTTTTCTTCAATTTTAGACTATTTTAAGTCAAAGACTACAAAAATTTGAGCCAAAAATCAATTTTTGAGCTTGCTACGTTTGCAAAGTTGTTAAGTAAAATGCTTCCTCGATGCCAATTTATTTAGTAAAATGCTTGTTTTTTACATAAGTTTGCATTGAGGTAGCAAGCTCAAATTTTTGTAGTTTTGGCCTTAGAATAGTTTAATATTGAAGAAAAATTGGGGATCTACTCAATCTGAAATTTTGTGTTACACCCTAATACTGACAGGAATTTATTATCTTCCAACATAATAAATTATCTTAATTCATTTCCAAGCTGCATCTACAATCACTTTAAAGATCAGACTGTTTTACTTAGTTTCCCGTAATTTGACTGCTTATTTTTTGTTTCTATGTTATGTAACTTCCTCTTGCGCACTTAAAAGCTTGTGAAATGCTTTAAAATGGCTGATCTGATTTCCAAATTTTCAATCAAAGATACACAAGAATTTCAAACTTTCAGGCCTTGGTCTAAGGCTATATAAGAGCAAAATTCTCCAAAATTTCAAATTTTCCGAGGCACAACATTAAACTTTCAGATTTTAGCCACAAAATTTTGGCCATGTAATTCTAGGCCTTTCAATGCCATCAAAAGTTGTCTTCAGTCAATTTGAACATTAGTCTAGAC
>JAOWAT010035125.1:0-11878 GCA_028571025.1 Longipedia americana | reverse complement strand
TCTCTCTCTCTCTCTCTCTCTCTCTCTCTCTCTCTCTCTCTCTCTCTCTCTCTCTCTCTCTCTCTCTCTCTCTATCCAATTCAACTTTGGTTGACTTATCTGGTTTGCGATGAAACCAAATATCCATACCACAAAGCAATGTTAAACAGGCCTATTCAACTAAAATGCATATGTGGAACACTTTCAAAAATCTTACACAAATAACTTGAGTTGGTGCAGTTTACTTTCAATTAAGACAAGTTCTTCAACTTATTGTTTAGAATCTTCAGTCTAGGTAGCCTGAGGAACAGAAACTAACTGCCATCTGAGAGTTTTGTTCTCTATGTCTCCCTTCTACCTGCACAATAATTTCATTGGTTTAGGGTAATGAAATAACCTTATTTCTTTCTCACGGAAATCTTGATTTTATTAAAAATGTATCTTTAAATCTCTTTAAACTTTAATCACTTCAAATTCAATTTCTGCACTGGGCCCTCCAATGCTACCCAAATAAGAAAGTTTCAGATAATTATTTAGTTTTTGCTGCTGTCGAGCTCAATGGAGTTGGCAGCATTGGTATTTCTTGAACTTGCGCTTCTTGCGCTTCTTGTGTCATTTCTAAAACTTTTCTCCGCTTCAGCGATGGTCATTGCGGAACCTGGGTTGCATCACTTTGGCGATCATTGCCTGAACAATTGGCATGATAGTGAGAGTCCTGCTGCACATTCCCAAACGACATGTCCACATGCATTCTGAGATCTAATATAAATCTGCTCACTAATGGCAGCAGCATGTGTGGGTTCCGCGTTTGTTTCTATAAGATTAAGTTTTCTTGCTTTGCTTCCCCAATTCAAAGCAAAACACAAATCTTCATAATAACATGCACGTTTATGAAACGGCAAGACTTTGCTTCAGGCAATTCAGCAGAATATACCATTTCAACATATTGAAAGACTTCAATATGTTCATGAAATAATTTCCAACAAAGTTCATTTCCCAGCAAAGCATAAAATGAAAATAAAGTGCTTTGACTCTAATATTAGTGTGGAAAAGCATTAAAAGTACAAATAAGGATTTTTCTTGTTTTAATAGAATAATTTTTGGTTGAAAGAATCAATGATTATATACTTTCAGACATCATATACATTCTTTTTTCTTATAAGCATGAAAGCATACGAGGCTCAGATTTTGGGATTTTACTACATAGGAATAGGTATATTATTAATAAAAGATCTGAGGCTGGGCGAACTTACACTATGCTTATAAAAAACTTAGTGAATATCACACTCTTAGAAATATGATTATATAAAAGTAATTTGTATTAGATTAAAAAGCATAAATGGTATATGCTTTGAAAATTAAAGAACAGGAAATTCACACATTGTTGCAAAAATATATAGACAGCCAGGAGGTCATTTTCAACTATTTTCTTAAACTCTGCCTGTCCCGATTAAACCAAGAGTGCAATTGAGGTTCGAGTACACTCTTTTTTTATAAGCATAGGGTTTTTTTTGCGAAGCCTTCGATATGCTTATTTTTTTGGCGAAAAAAGGCTTTGAATTATGCTTAGCATATGCTTATTTTTCATAGCATAAAATACCTATGTTTAGCCAATGGTATCACAAAAAGTAATATTTACTGGTTACCGGCGTGAAAATTTGTCGCGCTAAGGCTGGAAACCAAAAAAAGTACGCGCGGCGCCAAAAATTTTGAAAATTGCTACACTAAAAGAGTTCTTTCAGTAAGCAAAATTTTCTGAAACAAGTTTACAAATTATGCTTAGATTATGCTTATTTTTCAGAAAAACTGAAGGCTTTATGCTTATAAATTTGATGCTTATAAAAAAAGAGTGTAATTGGGGGATTAACCGGCTTTTGCTCATTTTTGCAAAGTCGCTGAAACAACGCGAATGTTAGAACAGGCCAAATGGAAAGGTACTGCGCAGCAACCGCAAGCCAAAATTTTACGAATTTTACGTAATCAAATGTTAGGAAGACAAAGCCTCTGAAAGTAGCAAAAATTTTCAAACTAAGCCTCAGCATTATGCTTAGGATATGCTTATTTACCGGAAATCTGAGGCTCGTATGCTTATAGAGTTTATGCTTATAAAAAGAAAAGAGTGTAATGCTTATATAAAAAAGAGTGTACTGTAATTTTTGTCATCTTCTGATATGATTTTAAAATGCTCCTGCACGGCCAGCAATAACTTTTTTCGAAAAAATATTTCCGAATTTTGGATTTTTATGTAAAAAGGAACATTCTAAACATATACCGATATTGGACTACATCGATTTGGAAGCCGTTACTTTTGTCTTTTGAAAAAAGTTCCGTAAGATGTCGCTTTATTACTATTATCTCAAAATTTAGTTTTGCAGTTCCTAAATTTGTTTGTAAACACGAAAGGATTGAAAAGAGAAACAAAAATGTGAAATCTTCGTAATAATTTTAATGTGTTAAATCAAAAATAAAGTTCTGCCAAATGAAAATATCAAGAATATTATATATGAGGTAAGCCCAAACTGTTCTCTTCTGCACCTTGAAAATGAGCAAGCCCACTGTGCTTTCCAAGCGACAGAAGACTGAATGCAGAGTGAGGATTTTTCTCGAAAACGTCTTTGGGTCCTGTGCGTCGATGTCGTTTGACCTCGTTGAGATATAGACAAAACTGCCTGGATTTTGTTTTCATGAACTTTTTCCTAATCATAAATCTGGTCTTAATTCTTGTCAATATGAATCTTTGGTACCAAGATACATTGACCTCTTCAAAAAGGAATATTCTTGTCGTAGTCAAACTTCAATTTGGACATATCAATTTAAATAGGGCCTTTGATAAATTAAAAGGTGAGCCTAAACCTGAAATCGACGAAAAATACTTTCCTAAGCCAAGACGAAAAATGGCAATGATATGAAGATGATTTCATTTTTGAGAATTTCCGTTTCCCCTGAGAAGTGCAAAAGAAGAAAATGTCATGGAGGAATTGAATTTGAAAGGAAAAGATATATCTTGGACAACAATTGATTTTTAGTCTCCTAAAAAAATTGCTCTTCTTTACTGAATTTAGTTGAGAAGAACATCGTTCTTGTGAGAATTAAAGGATGACAATGGCACACTGTTAAAAAAGAAGACAAAGAAAGGACATGAAAAGACCAAAGGATAATAGTAAAATAATATTGCCTCTTTCTCAAAAATGACAATGAGAATCAATTGATTTCTGAAGCTAAATCAACTTAATGATCAATGAAAATTAAGAAAGAGGAAGTATTTTGAAACCTTACGAGCTCTTTGAAGCAAAGAAAAATGTCAATTGAGGTAGAAATGACCATATTTTTAAAGTTTGTTTTTTAAAGATCACGATTTCCAAGAAATTTTCAAAATTGTCTATTCCATAACAATTTTTAGTTTCATTCCTATGGTCAGAACACTTTTCACCTCAGTACAGATGATCTCAAGCGTTTCTAATTCAATCCCTTCTTTTTAGGAGGGCAGGCAAACCTCTTTTTGAGTCTTATTTGGGGACTTCAGTATGACATTTGCAATGATGGGAAAGGATCTTCTAGTAGTGTTCATTCACCCTATCAGGCTTTTTCTTTGACACCGTCTAGATGCTTGAAATATCTATAAATTTCGTTTTTCTCAGTTTTGGCGTTTTTTCCGGCTCAGATTTGAAAAAATTTGCTCAGTTTCGGAAAAATTTGCTCAGTTTTGAAAAAAATTGACCTGAGTTTTTCCAAATTTTTGACTTTTTAGGTAATTTTTTCGAAATTCTACTACATAAGAGTAAAAATTTTGAAAGTTCCGAATTCTAGAAATTTCGTATTTTTCAGTTTTATGAACATTCTCAGTTTTGCGCAAAATCGGCGCTCAGTTTTGGAAAAAAAATTGTCAAAGAAAAAGCCTGCCTATGTAGATGGCTTTCAGTGTTACATATCTTTAGAAATATCGAGGATTTTCTGAATTTTCCAGCCAATCTAGAAAACATAGAAATTTGGCAAAAATCCTTCATTTCTCTGAAAATATGTAACACTGCAAGCCATCTATGTAGGATGAAGTCTTTGGAACCTAGATACATTGATTCACGCCAAAATGAACACCACTGGAAGATCCTTTCCCAGCATTCCAAATGTTGTACTGAAAGTTCACTTTTGGACTCATCGCCTGCCCGTACATTTACTTCAGTTGCTACCTTGCTCGCTCACTCCTGTGTGGGTGCTTTTAGCCAACTTTTCATCTAAAATCTGTCAATGCATAAATTGACAGATGAGATTTCAACCCCTTTTTTGTCTTTTCTCTTCACAGGACATTATTTTGATGATTGTTTTGACCCTTTTATCGTGTCTCTTTGGCTCTCATCTTCAATTGACTTCTCATCTCATAAAATGTCATAATTCATCTCTCTTCCTCTTTCCTCTTTCACCATTTTATGTATGCACAATGAACAATAGAATCAGAAATTTTACAGGATTTTGGAGACAATTTCTAAGAAAGTTCAAAATGAGAATATGTGATTATTTTCAGGAAGAAAATTGGTCTGAAATTCACAATAGCTTCTTGCACTTGTGCAAAGTTTATACAATTCCCATGAACCATGGCTTCAACTCAAATTATTTGAAGCCTGTAGTTCTTTGGAAGATGTGATTTTAATCACATCTGTTTTATGCAAGCATCAAGAAGTTTCCGGATGTCCCACCGTCCAAAAATCATCCTAAAAAAAGTTTGGTTTTGATTATCAATATGAGTTGTTTGTTTTAGCCCATATTACACCACTTTTGGCAGTTTGGTGTGCGTAACACATTTCAAAGTGAGGAAATCAATCCTGCCAAGCAAAATTTAATTCAGTTTCAAATCAATTGGAAGAAAATTTGCATTGCAGAGTTAATATTTCATCATCTATTGGTGTATCACAACTGTGATAAACACCCATTTGAACTATATGGGAGTGTCACATGAAAAGGCCCCCAAAAAGAGGCTTTGCCTTCATATTTTATTAATTGCATGCAGGTTTTATTTCATCAATTGTACTTCCGCTCTCCATTTCTATTTTCAAAATTTCAAAAAATTTCGTAAAAACAGAGAATTTCACAAAATGTTTTTTTGCACTTTTCTAAAGATGTCACATGGTCAAGGCCTAACTGTAGCCAAACCAGAGCATGAGTGTTGACCAAATTTGAATTTTTAGACTTCATATAAGTTCCGCTGAAGAAAATTGTCCAAAAGAATTCCAAAGAAGTCTTCACTGGCTCACAACTTCTTTGCAAATTTAGCCCAAAATTCAATTTTTCCGCTTCTTTTTATGGAAATTTTCAAATTTAATTCTCAGAACCTTTCCTAAAGATGGATTCTTATAAACAAGGATTTTAAGTTGTTCTTTCCAACTATATGCCACCAATGCCACCATTAAAGAATGATCTTTAAAGCAAAAAAGACAAAAATGCATTTTGGAGAGAAATCAAATTCGAAGGACCATTAGAGGGTATTGTGTACCTTTCAAAAGGGGTACCTAAAATTAGGACCAAAAAATAAGCATTACCCTAAAATGGTGAAAATGCTAAGCATATTTTACCCTAGATCTGAAAAACCATATGTTTATAAAAAAAGAGTGTACTTTCAAAACCCAAAAATAATCAACCCATTCTTTTTCTCCTTCTGTCTCTCTCATATTGCAATTGAGTATTATACTCCAATATTATGGGTGTAAATTAAAGTGAAAATTTTCTTTATATAAAAGATAGTTTTACCAAGGCATCGTCCTGTAGTCAAACACATTTTCATTTTTTGTAATCTCCATAGATTTTCAACTACTAATGTAATCATGAAAATACATTAATTACAGTTTTGAAAGTCTTTACATTTTTTTGCAGTCCCATTAGTCTATGAAGCAAATTGCCAAACAAGTACACGTTATTTCTATAGAAAAGACTAAAACGCTTCATTTAAGGTGTGTTCATGACTACACTCTTTTTCATAAGCATCAGAAACTTTCGCCGAAGCCTTATACCAAAGTTACCAATATGATGCTTATTTTTATTAAAGGGACACTGACATCAGGAATGATGTTGAGCTCAAATGAAAGTATAACCCCCAAAAGTAAGAAATTCACCAAAAATTTCTTTTTTGATTTACCAAATTCAGAGAAATTACAATTCTTGTTTTCAAAAAGATGTTTGATTTTTTGAAAATTTATTGTCCACCCTAGTTTTATAACATTGTCACAAGTTCATTTTGCAGGAAAATTGATGTTTTAAAATAACTAGAAAAAAAGAACATGCTCAAAAATTGGTTTGGAAGTGTAATCAGTGTTTATAATATGTAGTTTTCAGAGTTTTTTGCAAAATAAAACTAGGGTGGACAATAAATTCTCAAAAAATCAAACTGCTTTTTGCTAGTAAAAAGAGAAGTTTTTCCTAAATTGAAACTGAAAATTGATTTTTTTCCAATGAACTTTTTACTTGTATGGTCAATACTTTCATATGAGCTTAACATCATTTTTGATGTCAGTGTCCCTTTAAGCAATGTATCAAAATGGGATATGAGAAAGGATTGACATTTCGAAACATTGTTATATACAGCACTTTGAGCAAATCAACAAATTTGAGACTGAATTTTCAAGTACAACGAACATCTTAGCAGTAATTCTTTGCCATCATTCAAAGGTCATTTTTCAAGGAATTTCATACAGTTTGTGAGCATGGGTCTAGTAAAATGCTGTAAAGGGTGGGGCTTGGGTCAAGTTGGAAAGTTGTGGGTCCAATATGGAAGAAGTTATGGCAAAAATCTCAAGCAGTAAAACTGATTAAGAAGGCTGCAGAAGGGTTTGAGGGTGAAAGTTTTGAATCTTTCACATCAATAAATCTTTAAAAAACTGGAAATTTTCATTAAATAACAATATTTTTCTAAAAATAACTTTTTGCGTCTGGTACACTCATTTTTATTTATAATCATATGGTTTATAAGCATTAGCTTATTACACCGTTTTTTATAAGAATATGAGCTTCAAATTAGAATATTTCAGAGGTAAAACTTGTATATTCTTAGTTTAAAGCTAGTTTTTTTACAATTTCCAATATAAGTGTAAAAATTTTCGGTTTTTACCCCCTGTATGGGAAATTTTGCCAATTTAGGGGGCAAAAATAAGAATATCATTAGAATATTTTGAGCTTCAAATTCGAAAAAAATAAGAATATCCAAGCTTCAACTCGATTTTCCGTATTCTTATAAAAACCGGTGTAGTTATCCTAAACTTTTCCAACTTTTATTTTATAGGCTTAGGCATATTTACTTAAAGGGAGGGTGAAGTCAAAAATCATGTTAGGCTAAAATCAAAGAATAGCATCTGAAAGTAACAAAAATACCGAACAAAAATTTTTTACCCCCATGTGAAACCTGATTAATTACAATTTTTATTTCAAATTACTGTTTGAATTTCTAAGGATTTATTGCACACCCTAGTAATAAGAAACAAATGATAAATTGTTTTATGGGAAATCATAGCAGGCAACAACATGAAGTTGTCTCTCTGCCTTTGGCAGTTTGACACAGATGTTTCCAATGCATTAATTTTCCCAAATTTTTCATTTCTCAGCAACATCAAATTAGGGTGTATAATAAATCTTTGAAATTTCAAACAGTAATTTGGAACAAAAAACGGGCTTGACCCAATTTGGGATGGGTTAAAAAAATTTTTTTTGATGAGATTCTCACTAAAAGATGTAATTCCTTCATATAAGCCAAACTTTTTGACTTCACCCTCCCTTTAACATTTTAAATCATCAGACTATTGAATGAATTTATTTATTGCAAAAATTTAACATTGATAATGTTAGATAAAATTCCCAAGATTTACTGTGTTTAAAGAGAGATTGACTTAAAATTAATCGGGTGCATAAGATATCTTCTGTCTTCAAAATATGAAGTAAATTTGTATTTTATTTTGGACCAGTCACCCTTAAATCCCTACATTTACTGAAAGATGCAATTATAGTAACCAATCTAAAATTAACAGTCTAATGTTACACACAATCTTGTTATAAGCAAATGTTTTTTCAGCGAAGCCTTCAATATGCTTAAATTTTTGACCAAAAAAGGCTTCAATTTATGCTTAGCATATGCTTATTTTAAAGGACATTCTAGGTTTTGCGAGCATTACTATTGAAAAAGCTTCAAATATGCTTAGATTATGCTTATTTTTCTGAGAATTGAAAGCTTCATATGCTTATAAAGTTAATGCTTATAAAAAAATTGTGTGTATTTCAATTGAGGGATAGATCGACTTCTAATAAGGATTATTTTCACAGTTGATTGATTCATTTAATGCTTTAGGAGTACAACCAGCAACTACTGTTGATCAAATTGAACATGTTATAAAATCAGACATTTCAAAAACAATATTAGAGTTACCCATACTTCTGCGTCCTGTTGAAATTGATCAAACACAAAAATCATCAAAATCACACACTGTCATCCCAAGAATTCTCCAGTTTAGAGGAATGGGGTAATCCTGCACTCAAAATGAGTGCAAGATTGAAAATCTTAGTGCGGGATTTTCCAATCCTGCACTCATTTTGGAGTAAACCTTGACTTTTTCTGCATCAAAAATATACTTGTTACTCATAGGAATGGCCATTTCAAAATTGAGATTCTCCAGTTCCTGAATCATTCAACACTTTTTGCCTTTAAGTGAACTTGGAGAAAACTTGGGGAGAAAGAAGGCTTTTGTTAGAATTTTTGTTTGGTCAATTTCAACGGGACGGAGTAGTAAAGGCAGACTGACTCAAAGTCTATTTCCTACTAACAACTAATTCAACTAACTTTAAGTGAATACACATAATTAATCACAAATTTTATAATGGCATCTGAGCAATTTTTATATTATTTGACACTATAATTCAATAAAGATATTTTCTTTATTTAGGCTCAGTAAAAATGTTCTCACCAGGTTTCTTATAATTCTTTTTGAAAGAAATCTGTTTTTAAATTAAAAATTGGACAGTTGTGTCAAAGATTTTTTTGTAGATTTTTGCCAAATTTTACAATAATTGAAAACTATTCTAAAAAAAGTACAGAACTATATATACGCAAGTTATCCAGATGTTAGGGTGAATAGCTCTATAGAACTATTGCCATGGCAATTTCAAATTGTCGTAACGTCAAGTGGGGAAATTCAGAACGCATTTCAAAATTGTAGGTGTCATAGATCTTGTATGAGAGGCATAAATTGAAATATTATTGGTGCTTCTACCAGTACCTAACTGTATCTCTTGAGGACTTTTTTAAATTTTTCCTAACCCTCATAGTTTTTCCAAAATCTTAAAAATTATGTAAAATTAGTAAAATATGTTACTGGGGAAATTCAGAACCTAAGTAAAACATATCAAAAACATATCACACTGAATGTAACATATTTTCATTCGATTCCTTATATAATTGGTTCCTATTATGTAATCAAGACCAGAAATGAGTATCCTAGTTATTTTGGATGCACTGTTACAACACTTTTGAAATGAAAATGATGTTAATTTTTATTTGGAAATAATTACTTAACACAACATAAAATCAAATATCATTTCCAAGTTTTGTTGAAAATGGCCTTAGACATGTAAAAATGTAACTTTAATATCATTTAATTTGTTTTAAACAATACATTAATTTTTCAGTAAATGGTATAGTAGTGACTAACCTGCATTCTGAATTTCCCCAACATTAGGTCTGAATTTCCCCAATTTTGGGAAAAATCACCACTAAAAAATGACTGACAAAAATTGAAATTTTTTCATGATAATTTTTAATTGAGATGCAGATCTAGCCTTTAGTTATAATTTTCAATGATTTCAATAATTCTATCTTCCATTTCTGAGACACTCATTGAAAGTATCATTTTCATTCAAAATTGGCATCTCATTTGAAAAATTCAAAATGGCTACATTTCTTGCAATTTTTAAATTTTTAGTTGTTGATAAAGATTAACAAAGAACAAAATTCGTAATAAATATCATTTATTTCAAAAACTTATGACCTATGTGCATCTTATGCAGGTGCTTATCACTTTCTTGAAAAGTGTTCTGAATTTCCCCACATGACGTTACTCGTTTAATAAAAATCACTGAAATAGTTATTCTAGATGATTTTTCCTCAATTCTTCAGCATATTTTATAACATTATGTAAAATTTCTCATCCTAGAATCTATAAGTATTTCAAATGTGTCGGAAAAGAAATAAAGATGGAATTTTATTGTTTCATGGAGTAAAAATGTGAAATTTCCAAAATATAATGGAATGACTCATCAAAACTATAACTATTCACAATATTCTTACCCTTAATGATTTTACAAGTACTCTTCCTCAACCTTTTCAAATCTTTGGAAATCTTGAATTCAACAATGGAAGCAAAAGAACCCGTTGATTGGCCCGTTTTAATTAAGTTCAAGTATGGGTCTTTCTCTCTTCTAGTAATGAGACCGATATCTTGCATTCACAGAATAAATGAATTCAAACCATAATGTCCATTCTCATGCAAAGAATTAGAAGGAGCCCCTTATTGAAAATGAGTTCAGAATTCTAAAGAGACTACCGCACAACCCCAAAAGACTTCCTCTGATCCTCATTCTCAAATGTCAAACAAAAGTCTGACAGAATGTGTTAATGAAAGCGAAAGAATGGACAAATTACTGGTTATTGTTAAGATTCATAAATTTAAGTCTGCATTATTTTTTCTGTTTTCTATTCTTTATTGTTTATACTGTACAAGTGGTATTTATTTAAACTGTATGGTTCAAAAAGGACCACAAGAATTTGTTTTGTATCTTTAATGAAATGAACACTGCCCCAAAATTAAGGTTCCCAAAGATGTTACATAATTATAATAAAGAAAATTCAGAGTTTACCTGAAGTAACACCAGTAAGAAATTTTGTGCAAATTTTTAAGGGAATTTCAAATTTCTGAACATAGATGCCTTATTATAAGATTAAGACGTTGAAGAGTAAATCTTCTTTTGAAATTCATATCAAAATAGAGTGTCTACAAAAATTAAAACGTTTGTATTCCTTACTGAAAATTTGAAGAACCAACTAAAGTGAAATTTTTATTGACAACATTTGCAACAAGAAACTTAATTTTTGTTTGCAATTAAAAATGAGTGAAAATATAGATACATTGATTTTTAAATTTATTGTCTACCCTACTTTAATGAAAGAGTGTTGAAATGAAAAGAAAATTGGTTCTTTGACTTTTTGCCCTTTTTGAAGTCTTTCTCATCTAAATTTAAAAATAAAAGTAAAACATGCAGCTTCCCATTTTTGGAATTGAAACTTAACTCGTGCTGAAAAACTGAAAGCAATTATCTTAAAACTTTGTTAAATAACAGATTTTTAAGCTCAAATAAAAATATTTTAAATTTTTCACTTCAGATCTTGGAATTGAATTAAGAGGAGAAAAGTATAATCAGCAAGAAAGATGTAAACACACTTGACAAGTCTTTTTGTGGTCAAAATTAAATACGTATATTGCATGGTGGAAATCTATCTTTTCTGAGAGATTTTTAGTTCAAAAGACGTGGAGTTGTAAAGAAGTTCATGATGATTCAACTTTATAAAATCTAATTGTGATATTGCAAAATGATATGTGTCATTACTACTGAAAATTTGGCCATGGAAAGGAATTGCATGCTATTTCATATTGAGTTGTATGAAATGGAGAGTTACTTCATGAAAAATTTTCACTAATTATTCTTGGCCCAATTATAACAAGTCAACAACCTCGTGGTACTTAGCCGCGAGTGCAACCAATGGGGTTGAGACCACTTTTCCATCAATTGCTATCATATTTTACCTTCATCATCATCATCATCATCATCATCATCATCATCATCATCATCATCATCATCATCATCATCATCATCATCATCA
>JAOWAT010035014.1:0-11879 GCA_028571025.1 Longipedia americana | reverse complement strand
ATAAAGTCAGATTCGATACGCTATCTGAAAGTTGGAATCCACTTCTACTTAATTTAAAGCTTAAATATTAATATGTCTCTGTAGGTTTTTTTGAAAATTACAATAGTAGGAATAGTAGTGATATAATGGTAAAATCACGATAGCTACAATCAAACGATCATTTTATCCCAGCCCTCCGATTGATTTTCATTTAATTCAAGAACGAATATTCCCCTTTTAAAATTTTTTTTCAGTATAACCTACTGAAATTGTGCCAAAAAGTCCATTCCTAATAAGTTGACATTATAATAAGGACGAGATTCAGATTGTTTATCAGGATTCGAGCATTGCACTCCTACAGATCCACTTCCAATCTGATAATTCTGTCGAAAATAAAATTATTGATGGTACGGTTTATCACTGTTGTATTCTATCTGATGAATAGCGCATAAAGCTCTGCGAGTTAGAGTAGTGATTGGAGACCCTGTGTCAAGAAGAAAATGAACATTGTGGAACTTATCTGTTTTAGGATGCTTAGTTGGAATTGATAAAAATAATCGATGCATATTCCCCACTATGGTGCCTTGATAGACTGTCTGCTTCAATATATTTTCTTGATTTTGCTCGCAGACTGATAAATATTTTGTACCAAGTTTCAATGAAACTACTTCATCAAGACATTCCTAAGGAACATCAAATTACTGAATGTCCATTGGTCCGGGATCCATAACTAAGACGTTCCTTAAATGGTACGATTATTGCTTTGACGAACTTACTGCAAATGAAAGTTTTTGGAGAGTCTTGAGCATTGCTACTGTAAATATTAGTTTTTATAATTTTTAATTCTGACGATTAGTTTAATTTTGAAGCTTTTCTAAAAGTGAAAAGAGGTCATCGACGACGTCAGAATGAAGAGAATATTTTGAATTATCAGCATTTAATAAAATTTGAAATCTGATTGGTTATAATTTCTGTCAGAACTCATTGCCGACTCAGTGACCTGGGTCTATAGAAGGGAGTATGGAAAAATGAAAAGAGAAGCAAGAATAGAATAGAATAATGAACAGAGAGTAAACTGAAATTAAGCGATACTATGCTAAATATTAAAGATCATAGAAAATAGGAAAAACACGATAGGAGAGAAGTAGAGATGACTTTTTAATAAAGGATTAGATATAGAAAACAATGGTCGCTGAAAGGGGTCATAAAGTCAGATTCGATATGCTATCTGAAAGTTGGAATCCACTTCTACTTAATTTAAAGCTTAAATATTAATGGAAAGAACTTTGCCTAAGCGACTAACGGGATATTTCTCTTTCATTAAATGAGGTAAATCTCTCTGATTGAGACATCTTATATTCGTAAATTTAATCTTTTAAGAATACTGCGATTATAACACATGTTAAAGGCGGTAAATACGAAATAAAATTGATCTTTTTCCCCCTGACATTACATTTTTGGCAAATCAATAGCATTAAGTAAATATATGTTTATTATGTGACGATTAGTAAGGTATATTTTTGATTTAAAATGTCACCAATAATCATGAAATACTTTAAGAGACAAATCACCTGCTATTTTTCCAGTTTCTTTTCTAACCAAAATTTAAACAAAGAGAAGAGAGGCAAGGCATAGAGCAATAGTACTCGCAAAATTAGTGTATCGTCCGAAATGGTCGTAAAAAGAATTTAAATATGTTTACTTAATGGAAAAGAGTTGATGGCGTATAATTATTTTTAATCAAAAGGTAATGCAACTAACGAACGAAGCTCTAAAGCTGTTATGCCGGGGCTGTAACTCCTAAATCTACGAGTACGGAAGTGATGACTCTAAGGTTGCTTTAAAAGTGGTTGCGACATCATGCACGAAAGAAGTCAAACACCTTCAAAATTAATGGGCTGTGTTATCGAAACTACGTCATCCCAACGTCATCAGACCATTAAAATATAAAGAGAAGATCAGTCTTAATGGTACAAGTTCTTCTAGCTAATTAGGATCTGGTCGTAACGTATTAGTGCTCGAACATGCCGGTCATGGGAGTCTACTCGACTTCATTCGAAAACAGTCGTTGTCCGTGAGTGAAGTCCGGGGGATCTTCGTGCAACTTTCTTAAACCATAGCCTATTTGCACTGTAACTATATCGTTCATAGAGATCTCAAACTATAGAATGTACTGATCGCTGACCAAAAAGGCGAAGCTCGCGTCAAGCTCTCAGACTTTGGTTTCGCATCTACCTACATTTAAAATGGAGAGTCTATCAAGTTTAGTTCTTACAAGGGCACTCGACGAGGGTATATGGCGCCTGAAATCCATGCCCTTCTCGATAAGTCAAGCTAGCCTTATGACGCAACCAAGGCTGACGTGTTTGCACTAGGAGTAATTTTGTTCGCTCTTATATTTGGCAAATTACCATTTGAGTATGCGACTGCTGGTAACAAGATATACCGGGAAATAATGAATAAGGATTACGAAAACTTTTGGAGTAATCACCTGAAATAGCTGGAAACTATGGGGGAGAAATAATTTATAATGTTAGAGGAGTTGAAAGAGTTACTTGAGGGGATGTTTACATTCAAGGCTGAGGAGAGACTTTCAATGGAGCAGGTTCTTGCTCATTAATGGATGAAAGGTTTGAAATCTAAAGTCCATGTTTGATAATTACTATTATTTGTTATTTTTCCTTTTTTCAATTAATATATCCTTCTATTTTAGTCATGAACACACTTTTGTTCTGATTTATCTATCAACCCGATATATTCAAGCTTTTTCCCTTCTTAAATGTTTAAATTTTTGATTATAATTCTCTTTAATAAAATATCCATACTTCGGATCTGAGGATGAATAGTAGTAGAATCCTGGCTCTTCTAGCCTTTCTAACTATTATAAGTCAAATTAGTGCAGCTTACTCAACAAAGTTGGCTCATGAACTGATCCTTGCGTCGAATATTGCATTTGAGGATCCCAATAATATCAATAAATGGAATTGTCCAATTTGCAACCAACTGCCGATGTAAGATGTACAAAATTGTTATATTTTAGCCTAAAGCCTTCAGTAATCCGATTGTAAACATGTCGGGATATACTGGGTATCTCTAAAGTTAAAACGCATGTGTAGTGGCATTTCGTGACACTGTTAATATTCAGAATTGGATCGCGACATTAGATGTTACGCAGGTTTAGTATCCGGGATGCAAGGGGTGTTTGATTCACCAAGGAATGTACAATGTTTTTGCTACGATCATTGGATATGTAAAGGCAGATTTGGAGACACTGTCACAAAAGCATGGAGGATGTTCTTTTTATCCAACTGGGTTTGGGGTTGGGGGAGCGATGGCAACATTAGCAGCTTTGGAGATTAAGAAGACTTTGGATAATATCAATGCTTTGTATACTTATGGATCACCAAGAATTGGGAATTAAGCTTTTGCTAACTTTGTAACAGATCAGATTCCTGAGAGATTCAGAGTGATTTGTTATGCTGATATTGTCCCGCATTTACCTCCTCAATTTCCCATCACTTATTCTCATTTTGCAAACGAGGTTTGGTACCAATAAAATATGCAAAAGTATCAGATTTGTGGAGCTGAAGAGTTTAAATGTTCAAAATCATTACTACCGAATAAGTGGACAACAAATGATCACGCCCCAGGAAAGTATCAAAAACTTCCAGAAATTCAGTCATTGAGATTCAATGAGGAATAAGAAAAGGAATGCCCTGCTAAGGGTTTCCTTAAGCTAATTTTTGGAGATGATGTTTTTTGGGAAAAAAGGTGATTGATTTGTGTTTTAAAAATAGAAATAACCCCATTAATACTGAGAATTTAAATCGAAAAAAATAGTTAATATCGAAAAAAAAAAGAATCATGAAAAAAAATAGGGTCAAATGAATTATGCTGATTTTTTCAATGTGCTCAGACTGCCAAATGATTCCTTGATCATCACCTAATCTTTCTTTGGTAGTTCGAAATAAACATGTTAGTTCATGCGGTGATGGTTGTTTTCTGCTGACCAAACTGCATCGCTGTCAATGATTGCTCTGAGGGGGATGCAATTTTATGGATCTTTGTCAACTTTAATCTACTCTTTAGTTTGAGTCTAGTCTTTCTAGTTCTTAGAGATCAGCAAATGATCGATGGTTTTTTAGTAGTGTTCTATCAGGAGCTACGGGTTAGTGTTTAGAAGCTGTTAGTGTGTAAGGAGGATTGTTTGATCGTTATCAATCTAAACTTTGTAGATTGTTTTTTGAGGGATGGGTTTCTCGAAAATAGGAATTTAGTTCATGTACTTAGCAACTATGTTGGGTTTTTTTGGTGTTGATTTCTTGTTCTGTTTGATGGAGTTATTGGTTGTGTCGGTCATTCTTAGATTATATTGATATTAATGCTATTCCTAGTGACTCTAAATATCGATGTTTAAGAACATTTCAAGATATATACAAAACAAAGAAAAATAGATTAGCTTTCAACAGTAAAAAAAATTTTTTACTGACCACACTCCTGCAGATGGTCATCGAAGTTTTGGAGAGTCCGAATGTTCTATTATTTTTGTTAGATTTGTCGAAGTCGACAATTATTGAGGGTCTAAATCTTGTGACTGGAGCAACTCTCCTTATCTTTCATAAAATCCGTGCTCATCAGATGTGCATCTTTCGATATTATTGAAAAATACATTGTAACCTGAACCTGAATTTGGTATTTCTGACATTTTTTATCCTTTGAAATTAGTTCCTTGTGCTGCTCGTGCCGTTGAGGTGTAAGAATCGGCAGATTATTGCATGCTTACATTCCTACCCTCCATTTGTTGCTATGGGACTTATGGAGACGATTGTAGTTATTTTTGGGAAGGAACTTTTGGATCGGAATTTTATCTCCATATGATCACACTTTATTCTGAGTAGCTGCTATTTTGACCAGAACTTACTTAGTCATCACTCTGGATTTCCATTGAAACTGATTTTCTGACGCTAAGATGTTCCTTGGATATATTTGAAAACTTATCAGTGGCATCAGACTGAATTTTTATTTATTGTATTCCAATCTTCATCTTGTGATTCTCCATCTACTTTTAAAATCTCTGTAAAGATTTCTGGTAGTTTGCCTTATGTCTGTACTTACTGTTTTTTGGGATTCCTTACTTCTGTGGAGCATTTGATTCTATTTTCAGCTATTAATATTCGAGACAAAGACTGGGACGAGTATGCATATTTTATTGCACTGTATTCACAAAATTGACAGGACTGAGTTCTTCGGTCTTGTACTCTGTATTTTTTGTCATTTTGGTGGTTCCTCCAATCTAATGCTGATCACTTTAAAGAATTCTATCATTTTTGCTGATTTTTGATTCCTAATTGAACGAATCTTAATTCATTGTGAAAGGTTCGTATTGATAACCTTCTTCCTAATGGTCACGGAAATCCTTAACTATGACGGTCTCTTAAATCACATCACTTGCTACGCTGTCAAAGTATGAAACAATTTCTGAGTCACAGTACTATATTGTCATACTGGCATCTTTCTGGGAGTTTTTAATCTTTAAGTGGGGTAGTGTTACCGCTACCTATCTACTTTGTGGTTGTAGATTTTTCTTTTACGGCAACTATTTTATTTTTTTTTAATTGGGTTTTCGAAGTTATGCAGTAGTCATTGACACACTCGGCTATTTGTTGTTATTGAAGTTCTGAACAGAACTGTTAATATCCATCCTTGAATTTTAGCTTTGCTGTTAGGACGACTGCTATTAGTTGATGATACTGAGTTCCTTATTTTGAGGGTGTTTAAACTAATCATTGTTCCTTTGAGGGCATTTGACCTAGTCATTACTTTGGGATTAGTGGGATTTGTTGATATTATTGTTGTTGGCAATTTTTTTACCTATTTTTTCAGAGTTCGTAAACTACTCCGTGCTTAACTCTGAATTGGAGAGATTTTGCGTTACGCTATCAGAATCCGTTGTCGACGGGATATCCTTGCTAGCATTATGTAAATGCACTTTATTTCCCAAAGTTTCGAGATTATGATTTATCGGAGGTTTGTCATCTTCCAGACAGACGATATTTTCGCTGTTTTTCCTTTCCTTGCTGGAAACTTTCTCTTATTTTTAATCTTACACAGTTTGTTCGTCAAGATCCTCTATTCCTTCGATATGGATCAGACTGTCATCGTTTTTTATCCCACTGTCGGATTATTTTCTTTATTTTGGAGCTTTTATACTGACTCTGAAATCGCTACCGGTTAGAGATTTCTTTGACAGCTTGCTGTAGTTTGGAGTCTATACCAGAAGTCCGCTTTTTTGTTCGACGAAAACGCTCCCTTCTGCCTTTATCAAGACTCTCTTCTTCATATCTTTGTGAAGACAGTAGACATAGGAATTTTGTTCGACGAATTGTTCCTCAAATGTCCTTTCGCGATCCATTTTTTAGCCTGAATAGACCAGAAATAAATTATTTGAAAGAACTCCCAACACTAGATTTGTGATAAATGTTCCAATTTTAATGTCAGCTTATATATTTTTATCCTGAATGGGAACGTTCTGCAAAGATGGCTAAGTAGAATATTCATTTTTTATTCTATATAAATGTAATTTCATACCTTTCTTCGGCGTATTTAAGATCCAATCTGACCAACTGTATAACAATTTTTTTCTGAAACAGACCTCCATTTTTCAAACAGGTAAAAAGTTTCTTTCGATCTACAACGTGCACAATATTATATTCTTTTTTATAGAAAGACCCTTTTTGCCAAAACTTGAAGAAAGTATCCTCCGTTAGTATTTGCCCTTAGTAAAGATGAATTTGATTTTGTTACTACACTTTAAAGTGCTTGTTAACGAGCTTTGTTGCTTACTACATAAAATCTCCATATGTTTGTAGTCTGAAATTGAAAGGCAACTGGATTGTTTTACCGGATGGTCTACGAAGGTAGAACATCACTTTTAGAAGTTAGTCCATCTGGTTCTAGGATTTTTGAGAATCCATTTCGAAATATGAATTCTAAGCTTTTTTTTCATTATATATTAAACTTGATATTAAAATTACACCGATTTTATGAGGTCCTTAAATACTACCTATAGAGTTTCAATTTATATGATTCCAGAAGTCCTATCAGACATCACTACTGTATATATCATTCCTCTTTAATTTCATTTTCAGGCTAGTCTGATTATATTTTTTGCTCGTTCATCGCAGCAACGACTTGAAACACAGTATCTTATTATTCTCCCTGTTCTACGGCGTGTGGTTCCAGTTGCCCTGCGAGAATGCATCCTCTACCGCAATTTGCCTCACTATATACAAATGATCTGCTTAAGGATGCATATTTCCCAGTATTTTCATGTCTAAATCTCACAAAATCTCCGTATTTGATGCCTTCCCCATTTTATTTGCCTTCACATAGTATTCTCCAATTCACTCTATTATCGATTACTCCCTAATTTGTAATTCCTTGGATGAATTGCTAGAGTTAGCTTGTAAGACCTGTTGCGGTTTATTAGCTTTGGAGGTAGTAGTCCATAATAGCACTGCGAATTGTAATGGAGTCGCCACAGCTGATTGTATCGGTGAAAGTTTTTGATTTTGATTTGATTTTTTAGTTTAGTTGCCAATATGATCCGTGATCATCGTGCAAATATCCAGTGACAGAGTAGACTCCACCCATGCCGAATCTGACGGAGTGAGAATGTAACCTGATATAAGTTCGAATTGAAATACATGAAACTGGTTAAAGGATGGAAAATTTTTACTAAGCTTCCGTAATTGACTTTTTGTCCATCTGTATTAAATATAGGCGATACCTAAAGGAGTTTTTTTAAAGGTTTGTCGAGTCAATGCTGTGGTAAAAAATATGAGAAGCATGGAAACAATGATAAAAGTTCTGTTAGTTCTATTGGATTCCATTCTTTTAAGATGTTTGACTACGAATATATAACGTGTAATTATTTAAAAAATTTTTTTTATAAAATGGGTAAACTGAACCAAAAATTTGGGATGTTAAATTCTTTGACATATTAGTGGAATTGAGATAAGTGGAGTGAGTTGTATTAAATATCATTCATTTCTTTGCTCTGGGAAGTTTGACACCCAAGATTTTATCCATTTTTGCGATCAAACTGCCAGCAGGGACACTTTTACCACTTTCCCAGCCATTAACGTCAGATTTAGGAACATTGAGCGTTTGAGCTAATTTTTCCTGAGTCAAACCTTTTTCATTCCTGGCCTGACTAATCGCAAGCCTGAGTTCATGTGGCATTGTTGGAATTTTATGGTTTTCGTCGTCATTGAGGATCTTGGCAATTGTTTTCCCGTCCATAGTGTTCTTATTAGAATACTTATTTTTCTGGTAAACTTCGAGATTCTAACCATTTTTCTCGGCGGCTTTTAGGATCTCCTTGCCTTTAGGTCCATTCTTAATCGGTCCAGTAAAGATGGTGTAGCCTTCCTTTTCCATAGTTCCCTATAAAAGAATTATTGTAATTAGGAACAATTAAATTCTCATATAAAGTACCTGTATAGCGGGTGAAATAGCAATTTCTGACATGTTTTCCCCGTATAAGATAAAAAAATGAAAGAAAATATACAGAGTACTCAAAAATCACAGATTAATGGGTTATCACTGTTTTCGATATCATTCTCATTTTGATTTTAGTTCGATGGATATTGGCAACGGAGTCTCTCACCAAAACTCAAAATAAATTTTTCCCAAGGTTTCTACGGAATATTCATTTCTTTCTTGAACTAAAGCAGAGTGTAGTCTTAATTCTTACGAATTTTACTTCGATACTTTTCAAATAGAAGGTTATTATCAAGTATCAACTCATTACCCACAAATCCTTATTTTCTGTCCTCTACCCTTTCCATCAGACTGAGGTTCCCATTTTAAACGTTCAGTAAGGCTGGTATTGAAAATTAATGCTATTTTTAAAGTACTAGTCTTTTAAGAACGAAAATGCAAAGTAGTATGGTAGCGACTATGACTATGCTTTTTAGCAAGATAATTATGAAAGCCTCGCATACACCCTGAGTTTGACCTCTGGTGTATGTAATTGGCGTAGATGAGCATTTTTGCGGCTACTGCTGTTATTGTATCGTGTAGGTTGGCGGGACATCCTTGCGTCGGATCGATCTGATGACATCGATTCTTACTCTGTAACATAGATAAGTACTTGGCCAAAGAACCATCTGGATCATAGTAAGTTTTTTTGGTCTATGAAAGGATCATTAACGGTAATTTTTTTTATATATGCGGGTGCAACAACCGAGCTAAGAGGTTCAAATTATATTTGTATAGTAGAAATAATGAAAAAAAAATGGTCTTATTAAAGAAGTTTTTTATATGTAAAAATTAATTAGGTTTTTTTTTGTGTCCTATTCATTCATTACTTTTTTTCTATTAGAAGCTTCATGTCTTTCTATTTTTCTTGTTTTTATCTCAGTTTTGAAAAATCGGATTTATCAAGTACGTTGGTCATGAAGTCGAAGAGGAAAGTTGGCAAGAGTGCATAAAGTTTAAATATAACTGCCTCGTACTGATAGATAAAGCATACTTCCTTTCTCTTAACAAACTATCGAACTAGCCTTTTGGCAACATATTCCGGACTCATGATAGGGAACAAAAAATCCAGAACGGTGGTATATCCGTCGAACATTCCGGTATCGATTGCCCAGGGACAGCCAACAGACACGGTTATGGGTATTTTACTCTTTTTGAGTTCTTGTCTGAAACTATTCATGTAGGAGTAGATGGCACGTTTTGATGCGATATATATCGAATTTTATCGACCTAAATTAATTGAGAATTTATAAAAGTACCTCCTTCTGGAAGAGCTGTCATCGATGCAACTACGCTTATGTGTCCTCCCTTTGTCAGTTCCATCAAACCAAGAGTTACTTATATTGTTGAGAAGAAATTGACTTTAAATAGTCTTTGGACGTCTTCATTGGTGATATTCCATGTGAGTTTGGGAATCATGATTCCTGCGTTGTAAATCAGGAGATCGATATGAGTTCCTTTTTCGTTCATGTGTTTGAGGAATTTGTTGACGGAGTTGCGGTCTGTGAGGTCACAGTAATAACATTAGCAAAGAGAGTTGAGTTTGGATATTTATTTCGTGACTGATTAGAATTAGCTTTATAGACGATCGACTATCATTATCTTTGAATGATATTTTGTAGCTAGTTAAATTGCCATCAATCGACCTATACCAGCGCAGCCTCCGATTATGACAACTAGACTATCTTTTTTGAGCTACACAGGTTTTTTTCGCAGAAATGGAGATATCAAGTGAGAAAGCAGAATACTGATGACCAGTGTGAGAGCGATTATTGCTGAGCTATGGTAAAGGAAGCTTCCTACAGTGCACAAAGTATCAAGTGAAAACATTTTTATTATTTGAGGATATATTATTTGTAATGCATTTATTTTTAAAAAATGGAATATTTTTTTCAATTTTTTTGACAAACCCAAACAACAAAATAAGACTAAAACATAGCTAGTTTATTTTATTCACCCCTCCTAATTTTTTGCTTCTAGATGTCTGATCTAAGACTTACCATTTCCACATTTTTGACAAACTTTCTTATTCACAAATTTTAAATTCCTAACAATTTAAGTGGTATATCTTCCAGAAACATCCACATATCTGCTAAAACAAACATTGCAATAGACTTTAACAGGAGCAAACTTTTTCCGTTTACAAAGTGGGCATAAAGAATCTCTTTGAATCCACTCTCGAAGACAATTATCATGAAATTTGTGATTACAAGAGGTTACTGTATTAGGAAGCGGTTCAAGGCAGATGATACATTATTGGGAATCTATTGCCAAGCTTGAGTCTTAATTCTTGAAAATCTATTCGGATTCATCGATACGACGACCGTTGAAAACTATGTTTTGCTGGGAATCATGTTGGTTGCTTCCGTTGTCCGGGCCATCGACAGGTTGTACCCCGTGTCGGTTTATGCAGCAACAAAAAAATGCTCTTAGCTTTTAGCAGCATTCTCCTTCTGTATTGTTTCGACACAAACATTGGTAGAGTTTACAGGCAAAAATCAGTCCGAATATGCTGATAAAAAGTAGAAATGCGACATCTCTAATGACCTATAGGACGTGAGCATCGTTGTTTTAAGCTTCGCACCTGAAAAATAATTATTATGTCCAAGGTTGTTATGGTAGAGATTATAAAATACAGCATTGCTAGAGACAGTTTTCACTTTGGCTCTGTCCTACGTATGAATTTGATCTGCAACTGATGAGACGTGCTTGTGCGGAGTTGAAAGTGACACAATAGGAAATCTAACACCCGTGAATTGGGAGTTAAAGTTGACGGGGGGTGCAAATTTCATCAATTTAGTCATCTTAACTGTTGTTATCACGACGATCGGAAGCTAAGGTTTGGAAAAGATGTACTGATTAAAACAGGCATAGTTACTGTTAGGAACAGAATCACTAAGACTCGAATGTTTGACTTTTCCATAGTGATTGGTCTAATGATACAGAAAGTTCTTTATGGGGGGTTACAGTTTGAACCGAAATTTGTGCTGTAATACAATTTATAATAATTTTATCTTTAATTAGGATCACTCAAAGAATCTCCTGCTTTTCTATAAGAAATGTTTTATTGTCTGCGTTTTTTTTTGAGAATTGTACAAGAGTTTGTTGTTTTCATACTGATACTCGATGAAAAATACTGAGAATCTCACTTTGACTGGGTGTTTCATGAAAACAAAAAAGTGGATGTTTGCTTATTCAATTTTTCCTAGACCATTAAATATTTGAATGCTTGGGGGGGGGGTTCAATCAATTAGTAATCTCTTGCATGTGTTCTTTTAATTACAATTACCTCCCCATGAAAATACTATGAGAATGTCACACTTTATTGCTTTTTATGGAAACAAAGAAAGTGGATA
>JAOWAT010034903.1:0-11879 GCA_028571025.1 Longipedia americana | reverse complement strand
CTCCTGGGCAAAAGGACTTATACCCATTTTGTGATACTTTGAAAGTAAATCTCAAACTCAGTCAAGGTAAGAGCTACAAAAAATTTCATAAAAAAGTATGGGACATCACGAAAGATTTTTTTTACTTCATACAGTGCCTTCAGGCTAGAACAAACAATTTATCAAACACCCTACTCATCAGGAGTGACTAATAAAAAAATTTTGCAAAACATAAGCATGGAAAACAAAATCACAAAATGTAAACAAATCGTTGTTTACAATTAGAAGAAAATGTAAGCCAAAAAGTGAAATTTAGTGAAAATTCCGAAAAAGCTTATCGCATAAATTGCTCGCTTTAGACTTAGGACACTGTATGTAAATCTTTTTTATGTCCTAATTTTAGTTATGATGAGATTTAAATTACCCATTTTTTGGCCAAAATTTTTATTATAAATGGTGTTCTCAAAATTTTCCAAATTTTTCTTCAGAATTCTTCTTACAATGGCAAAATATAGAATGTAAATTAAAAATCTTATTTCAAAACCTTACAGGGGCCTTAAAATCTCTATATGAGGATAATTTTTCCACAGGATTCTTCTTTTAATGGCAAAACATGAGATGTGAACTAGAAATTTCATTTCAAAACCTTACAGGGGCCTCAAAACATCCATATGAGCATAATAGGACACTGTGAATTTCACATACAAAAGACAGGTTTTTTTACACAAACTGGGACACTTGAGAATATTTGTACTGTAGTACATCTTGTAACTATTGCAAAACTTGAAATATTAATGAAATATGTAATCTCCATAGACTTTCAGGAGTGTAATTAATCAAAGTAAATTGATTATACTCCTGAGGGTCTTTGGATGTATCACATTCATTCGGTATGCAATAACTTTCAGTGGCTGACTTCTTCAGTATTCGAATTGGTGCAAGAGACTTTTTAATTTCCAAGACAAAGGCAAAGGAAGTTGATGCTTTCGATGCCTGCAATGAGGTTGGCATGAGTCTCGCTGATATTGATACTCAAGAAGAAAATGATGCGCTTGCAGATTTGATGTGTAAGTATCAGAACTTTGAATAGGAATTATTGATTATCAATTGGAATGTAAATCTAGTTTTTAAACGGAATATCAATCTGAACAAGTACAGAAATGTACTTAACCCGCGTGGAAGTACCTGATTTACCTTTTTGAAAGGCAGCTTTTGAAAAAGCGCAAAGTTTGAATCAAGGAATTTTCAGCGCGTTCTATTTAAAAATAATTTAGGTTTTGATGTTTTTATGTAGTAAACTTTTAAAGGCTACTTATTGGTCATGAGACAACTATATTAAATAAAAACTATTTTATGAAGGGTCTTGTTGAAAAAATTGTGAAATGCAAAAGTTTCAGAAAGATATTCGAAAATTTTGGTGTAATGGTCCACCTTACTCACAATTCTTTTTACTGGAATGAAAATCAAGTCTAAACTTGTTCAATTTTTACTTCTCATACTTCTTTTTACTGGAATGAACATCAAGTCTAAACTTGTTTTCTTTTTGCATCTCATGCTTCTTTTTACTGGAATGAAAATAAAGTCTAAACTAGTTTTCTCTTCTCATCTCATACTTCTTTTCACTGGAATGTAAATTAAGACTAAACTTATGTTCTATTTCCATCTCATACTTCCTTTCACTGGAATGAAAATCAAGTCTAAACTTGTCTTCATCTTCCATTTCATACTTCTTTTTACACAACTGTCTTTGCTGCATCTCATACCTGAGAAATGTTGTCATTACCTAATTGAAATTTTAATAAAGTTTTTTTGGCTTTGCTGCGTCTCATACCATTGTGCTAGAGTTAACTTTCTCATCTTCTAGCAAAAATGGCTTTGCTGCGTCTCATACTATTTTAGAAACGTACCGAAAAGAGACCTCTTGAGCATACTTGAGTAAGTCTCATCTCACCAAGCACAGGAAAAGCACAGGTATGAGACGAATGTTATTTAGCAAGTGTCCTAGAGAAGTCTCTTCATAAACAGGACATTAAGACCCGCGTGTCGCTTCACGACTCCACGCGGGTAAAAATAATGCTACTATCTTTACTTTTCAGTGTGTGACTTAGCAACAGAGATTACAGATGATGAGTTACTGTTCTTTCATAAACGTCAAGATGGCTTTCAAAATTTTGTTACTTCAAATATTTCGGACTTTCTTACAGGATTTGCATTAGATAGGACAACTAAAAAATGGACATCCAGAGACGAAAATACAGAATATCATTACTTGTGCGCCTTTAAAGATCAAAGTAAGCTGTAGCCGTTATTTATGACACTATATAGAAGAAGTGTGATCAGAAAGTGGGAAACACAAACCAGAAATTGTTTAATCCCAAAAGACTTTCAGGAGTGTAATCAATGGATTTGCACTGACTACACTCCTGAAAGTCTTTGGAGATTATACAATTGTTCCTAAGTGTTTCTCACTTGACAATGCACTTCTTTGAGTGCAAGTAAGTAACTTTTCTTTTTATGTGAAAAAGCCTGTATGATGGGAAAACTTTCCCCGTCATACAATGATGGGAAATTAGAATAATGAAAAAAGCCTGAATATTAAAAACTTTTCTCATCATAAGAAGATAGAAAATTATTATGAGCGGTAACGAAGTACAGCGAGCTGACAGATGCTCTTTTTTCTCCTTTTTAGTTGACATTTGGTTAATTCACTGTTGAATGAAATGAAAGCCATTACATCTTATTTCATTCTTAGTAGGACAAGATTGATCTTGAATGAAATGGAATGAAGTGACAGGCTTTTTTGCACAACTTTTAAGAACTCAAATGCTTTTGCAAAGTTTTCTTTAATTGAATAACTTTCTCAACGTTAGTCAGATTTTAAAAATTCAAAAAGATAAATAGGATAAAAATTTCTCAAAAAATGATTTAAAGCTCTTAAACTTTACCGCACTGGATTCTTTCACCCACCTTTTTGGTGATAACAGGATTTTTTTTTGAAAAACTTTTAATTGAAAATTAAACATAGATTCATTTCACCGCGAGTTCAGCACTTTTGTGGCTTGTTCTCCATCACAAGATGATGGGAAAAGTTATTTTTATATTACATAAGAACATTTCATAAATATTCAAAAGAAATCTTGGCAAAAGATGCTTGAAGTAGTTGGTGAACGTATGTCTCTCTCTTCAAATTCTCAGTGTGGCTTCTGTCTTTCAGCCTGCTGGATTTCCCATCAAAACCAAAAGTTGGGAGTTTTCGGATCTCAATTTGAATCTCCACCAACCACCAAGCCAGTCCTAGGTGAACCAATTGTAAAGGATTCTCATCTCTGGGAATGGTTTAATTTTGAATGGGACCACGGCCCTAGAAATGAGACGACAAAATCAAAGAGCGCAAAGCCTGACGTGATTTATCAGGGCCACACCAGACTGGACCTCTATACCAAAATCCTGGTTCCAGATCACGTCATCGTGGATTCCCCAGTCAGAGTTCGTAAAACGCCCCTTCATTCTCATTGGTACTATTATCCAGATGACAATGCTCTTCTATTGGATCATTATTACGATGATGATCTGCATCTGAGCGTTGATCAAACTGCATCGACGTTTAAACTGAAAATTGCATCTTATGGCGATTCCAAGCAAAATCTTTCATTTGAATGTGCTGGTGGTGGTAAGAATGAGTATAAGATGGTTTTGTAACTTTATCATTAAATTCTCTTTAAAATGACTTAGCTATCAGATATTGGGGACACATTTATTATCTAATAAGGGGAATCACATACCAACTGAAAAATATCAAGAGGAAATCGACAAAATAAGCTGACTGCAGAATGCCACTACCCCTATTAAATAGGTTTTATTGATATGTAGTATAAAATTGAATTGATTTCAGTTTTGAGTGTTTCAGAATCAATAATAGGAACATATATTGACAATACGTGTATGTGTATGTTTCTATCATTTGTGGGCCATAGCCAGTAAGCAAGCCTTGTTAAGAAAATCAGACTCATCATCTGCAAAATTATTTAGTTGTCTCTTTTGGAGAAGCTTTATATAATTTTAATTTGAGCTGGCTGTAGAAACTGAGCCTAGCATATCTCAGGAAAAAATATCTTGATTTGCGTATATACAAAGAAAGTCGGTGGGACTCTATCCCAACAGTAGCAGGTTCATAAGAGATGATAGGGAGCAATTTCAATTGAGATATAAACTTTTTTTAGGTGAATGTGTCAATGAAGAATTTGAAATTCGTCTTTCTGATGCAAGCAATGGCGATGCAGTATATCTGGGAGCAAATTCTGATGGCAGTGGAAATCTCATCTTTGGTGCAAAGCCTACATCCGCGGCCATAAAGAATTTCAAATGGAAATGGCAACATGACGTTACTGAGATCCACAATGTGGAATTTCCACACATGTTACTGGATGCAGACGATGATTCTGATGATTCAGATGTGAAATTGATGAGGGCATGGGATCAATGGTCAATTGATGGTGCTTACATAAAGGCCAAATGGGCAACTGCAGATTTAGCCTTGACTTATGAAGATAATACACTTAAATTAACAATGATGGATAGCAAAGCATCTCAACAGTGGGATATTTGCTCAACACCTACAGGTACAATAGGGTTCATGAAGCCATTGTGGCAATGGGGCGTAGTTTTTCGGGAAACGTACACTACTATATGGGGTGATTTTTTTTCACAGACATTCACAATATACCCAAATCTAGTCCCTATTAAATTTTCATTCAAATCTGAGACTTTTTGTTTTTTGCCTTATAAATTTATAAAGAAAACATCAAAGATATAAACACCAGAACCTTTTGCATTTACACTTTTATTGTTTTGTTTACAAATTTATGAGGCAAAAATCAAAATGTCTCAGATTTGAACAAAATTTTAATGGGGACTAGGTTTGGCTCAATTATGAAGATCTGTGAAAAAATCACCTCAATTAGTAGTGTATTTTTCCCAAAAAACGACGCCCCGTTCCCACAATGGCTTCATGAACCCTACTGCAGGAGCAGTCAAATCAGAAAAATAGGCTTAAACCAAACGTTATTTATAAATGGTGTGCAGTATTGTTTTGGAAATTAATTTTTTCCCTCTTCTTCATTTCTATTTTCTAGCTTTTGAAGTCTGAAATCAACAATACAAATATTTAAATTGCCTTGTAAAATGATAATCACTTAAACAGGCTCCCATTGGCTCCATTCTTTGTAATATAGGACTTTAATTTTTTGCTGAATTTTTCCAATAGATTGGAAGGGGGAGGCAACAAAAAATTCAAAGATATTCAGGGTTTTGAAAGAAAATGCAAAGATGCAAAAAATAATAGTCGCTTGTTGAGGACGAACAATTAGACACTTCATATCTGATTCTCATCCAAAATTAAGTCAAAATTCTTCACAGTCGAATTTTTTGTTTTAATTTCAGTCAATGCCAACTACAAAGCTGAAGATGTTAAACAATGTCCAATTGAAGATCCTCCATCCAATCATCTTCTGGAATTTCAAACATCAACTGATCCCTCCTTATATTGTCAAGGGCATCAGAGAAATTACTCTTGCAATGCAGGAGGAGTAAATGTCTTCAGACAAGACACTACAAAGGGTGAATTGACAGTCACTTGCAACAGAGGTGGAATCACTGACAAGCCGGATCCCTGGCCCTATTGTGTGGACAATCTAGAATGTCCGGTACACCCGCATGCACCAAGAGCGAGAATGATGTACAATTGGAATGACACTATCGGAACAGTTGTCAATACTGCTGTTATGTGAGTCAAAGGAACTGGGACTTTTTACTTGTTTTCAGAGATTGCAAAATTGGATATTAAAGTTGTCAAATTAAAATTTTCCACAAAATTAATCATCTTTTCTAATAAATATGTCCAATATCTTATTTGAAAAGTACTGATTCCTGACATTGATAAAAAGTATTAAAGTATGCTAAACATTAAAGAAGTTAATAGCATTTTTAAGATATTCCCCCAACTTCATGGTCATGAGGTAGCCTTGTATTCTGTAAAGGTGTGATTGATCACTTTATGAAAGAAATAGCATTACGCCAGAAATGAAAATTAAAAGTCACAATTTTTCAAAACTTCTGTGTTTTTGAATTGGCAAGGAATTAAAATCTAATTTGATCATATCTTCTTAAGATTGGAATTTCCTTTTTCAGATATTCTTGTACAGGCACTGATGCTAAGTTATTCAGAAAGAGTACTCTTGAATATCATGATACCGTCACTTCATTCTGTGTAGGAGAGGGAGACAAACAATATTGGAATGGTGACATCAACGATCATGATTGCACAGGTAAGACCTTATATGAGGCGGATTTTAAGTCTGAGGAAAAAATCGTAGTATTGACAAAAATGCATTTTGAATTTTCGTTTTACTTCCTAAATTAGAGAACTTTGTTTCTTAAATGGCGCACTTTTGGTGCACTGTCTGAGCCTGAAATTTTGCACAGAGCTTCAGATTTGAATAAACTACCACTTAAATATTGAAAATTTTTTGTATCAGACTTAAAATCCGCTGGAACACCTCATATTTCATTTTCAAGATAGATGATTCAGAATAGTTATGAATACACTTTGTTCCCTGTACAAATTGGAGTGTACACAGAAACTGCTCTTGTTCCGCTTTTTCCTATCATCTATTTGTATAATGTCTGAAAATGTTTTTTGTGTCATCCTGTTTAACATAATTTTAAATTGAATTCATTTTTGTTTTTCATAGTCTGTCCAGGTTTGCCATTACCAGACAATGGAAGATGGAATTGCATTGATCCTCTGTACACCAAAGACTCCAGCTGTTACCTCGTTTGCAATCCAGGATATGTTGCAGGAGAAAAGTTGAAGATTACTTGCAGAGAGACAACAACCCCTGGTACCTTCAGTTGGGATGATCAAGCTACAAGTGGCTTTACCTGTCTTCCAAGTGTTGGTATGGTTGTTGGAGGTATGGATGAAAATTTCAGGTACTTAGCTGATATTGAGGTGTATTCCCCAGACAAGAAAGGATGTCATGGGAAAGTGTTGAAGCAATTGAAATATCCACTCATAGGTGTTGCTGCAGGTTTGGTGCATGGAGTTCCAGTTGTATGTGGAGGAGGCGTACAAAAATATGTCAATTGTGTAGAGCAGCCACATGGTGGAAAGCATTGTGAAAGAAATGTGGAATGTGTGGAATCTGTTGGTGGAACCCGCTGGTGCACTGGTCCAAAAATGAAAACTTGTTTTTATTACAGCAATAATGGTGTTACTGAAAAATGGGAGGAAATGAAAACAACGATGATGGAAAACAGAGCTTATGCTGCTACAGTTATTCTGCCTGATGGGAGAATGTGGATTACAGGTAGGAAGAATTTCAGATGCAAGAATTCTCAGGAAAAGATTAACAGTTACAACATGGTTTATGAGTTTTATGGTTTCAGGCTTTTTTGGCACCGTATAGATGCTTCAAATATCTAAAAATTTCATATTTCTCAGTTTTTCAATTTTGAAGTCTCAGTTTTTGAAAAAATTCTTTCAGTTTTGAAATTTTTGTCTGAGTTTTTCAAATTTTCTCCTCAGTTTCTTCAAAAATTAAAACCTACGCCCCTGATTTTGACAATTTTTCATAAATTGAGCGCGAATCATTGAAAAAAGCTCTAATTTGCATCTAAACTGGTCAATTTTCCATGTTTTAGTTGAATTTGTGCCCAAAATGGTCAAAATTTGGGCAATCTTAAATTTGTACAAAAATTATCGATATCTAAAAATTTTGTATTTCTCTGTTTTTCCGATTTTTCTCAGTTTAGGGAAAAATGATGGCTCAGTTTTTGAAATTTTATTGCCAAAAAAAGCCTGGGTTTAATGTTTTTCTATAAGTTGAGAGTTGAATGTAAAATTTACAATATATTTCTCTCTAGTTTTACACATCATGAAATGAGGGACATTCAAAAAAATATTTTTTTAGCAAATATTGTGAAAAATTTTAATAAGTTTTCAGTTTTGAATATCTTTTATGTTGCATATACAGCCAGCCAAACCAAGTTCTTCCCACATAAGATTTGTCCCAAATGTGTTTAAAAAAATTATTTACAATTTTATGTTGTTCAGTAGGGTCAGGACTAAATTAAAAAGTTACTCAGGCCAGGGTGACACCACCTTGGAAAGTTAAATTAGGGTAAAAATGAGGCATGGTGAAGAAAGATATCAAAAATAACCTCTCCAGGCCACCCCCTTGGCACTTTAGATTTACTTCAGTACAGCCTTTTTTCAATAAATAAGATGCCGCTTTGTAACATTTTAACTAGTAAACTTTTTGTGCTGAGATATGACAGGTTAAAGTTATTTTTGAAATTTTTCTTTACCATCTTTATATTTTTGACCTTAGTTAACTTTACTTGGTGGTACCACCGTTGTACAGGTCATTTAAAACTGTCATTACATAACTTATTCCTGAGCCTATGTTCATAACCTAGCTTTGTTACAAATTAACTATAATTTTGATGATTGTTCTTTTTAGGGGGTGTTGGACCACCGAGCAAAGGAATTTTGGACACAACTGAAATTGTAGAAAAACAAACAGATGAAACATTCCT
This sequence comes from Longipedia americana, assembly GCA_028571025.1. Taxonomy (NCBI): domain Eukaryota; kingdom Metazoa; phylum Arthropoda; class Copepoda; order Polyarthra; family Longipediidae; genus Longipedia; species Longipedia americana. Next base: position 3,302 of record JAOWAT010034903.1, on the reverse strand, counting down.
CCATTATCCAGGAGCAAGAATGTCACAACCATTGTTTGGCCATTGTGCTTCAGTCATCACTGGAAAGGTGATCATTGCAGGTGGATTCAATGGAAGAGAATATTCAGACAAAATTCAGATTTTTAATTTGATGGAGGATAAATTTGAAGAGGTTTTACCTTATATGTCAATGAAAATGCCAAGATTTGACTTCTCATGCTTTACCCAGGTATCTAAACAATCAATTTAATATATCCTATGAATAATAGGTAAAGCAGTACCAATAGGATTAATTTTTTTTCTAATTTCCCATTAATGATCTATATCTCTCTGGTTTCAAACCACATCTCTGGTTTCAAACCACATGGATTGAGGAACTTTCAAAAATTTGATTTTTTACAAAAATTGTGTAAATTCTCAAAATTATTCATGACCTTATTAATAATTGGCAGTTTGTGAACATTTTCTTTTGTTAAAAGTAATATAATTACTTTCCACAATCCTTATTCTCATGGTATAGGTGATTCTGGGTAAGGAGAGGGTTGTTGCAGCTGGAGGATGGAACAAAGATGGTGCTCTCAACACAACTGAATTGTTCTCGCCAGAAACAAAGTCCTGGACACTGATTGGCAATCTGACTGATGTTAGGAAAATGGTAGACACTTCTCACAAAACTGCATTACCCTACTTTTTGCGATCAGCAACTCTGAGTACATATGATGGAAGGGTTGCCATGGTTGGTGGAGTGACCTGCTTGTCTGACAATGGAGATGAAAACTGCAGACACAAGAGGAATGATGCATTACAATTCATTCCTGGACCAACAGCAGATGATGAACACGCTTGGATTCCTGTTGAGAGTGGAAAAGAAATGACAACTAAAAGATCAAGTCATAGCATAATTGAAGTTCCAAGTGAAGTTGTTCAATGTTAATAAAGATACATACAGTTATGGTTATCCATAATAAGGAAAGTGAAAAGAAAATTCAATTTGAGCTTATTTTTGTTTTTAAAGTAAAATTCCATTGAAAAATTTGTCAAAGTTGAAAAAAAATCTTGTCACCCAGTTTCTTGATATTCCAAGGGATAGTTAATTTTTGAATTTTTTCTTCACTAGGCCTCATTTTTACCCTTATCTAACTTTCCAAGGTGGTACCACCCTAATCTGAGCACCTTTCTAATTAAGTTCGGACCCGAACAATAACAATGGGATGTTGAGGGGAAATGAAGATAATTGAAAGCTGATTGTAAAAAACATTAATGGGAAAACAACTGAGACCAATAATGTTCTTGGTGTACAGGATCAACAATAGTGAACCATTGCATTAATTAAAGATTATCAAGGCAAATAATGTAAAACGGGGAAATTCAGAACTAGTGGAGATATTCGGAATGTGCTTCAAGAATTTCGAGTTTTTAACAATTTTCTCCAAATTTGAACGTTGTAGCAAAATTTTGAGTGAAAGTTTAGAATCACTAGTTTCATAATTTAGATGACTTTCTTGATTTTTTTGAAAATGCTCATTATTTTTCATAAAAATGTTGCATAAAAAGAGTGCTTCAAAAGTAAAAGTAAATGTGGAATTTTAGTTGTCAAATTAAAAAAAATTATTGGGTATTATCCTTAGCACTTTTTTGGCCAAATTTTGAAAAAAAATTAGCATTTCAGGAAATGAAGAATTTTGCATACCATTTAATCAACTTGACATAATAACAACTAAGCTACATCCTTTTGAAAACTTTTGGAGTGATTCAAAAGCTTTAAAAAGTCTCATGAAAACTCTATAAGGAAAAAGGCCAAAATTGGCCTTTTTCGTGAGAATTACTTTTTGAGTTTCTACTTTTATGTCATAAACATTATTAAGTAATAATTCGACCATTTTCTTTGTTTTTCAGGCCTTTTTTCAAACCACCTAATATTGCCACAAAATTAACTTCAAAGTAAATTATCAAAAAGTTAGATTTTGAGAAGATTTTTTTCAAAATTTCAACATATGCAATTTTATACATTATTCATTCATAAGTACAGGAAATTTCAGGTCAAAATCATGATTGCTTTTACTTTAAGCTAAGAAATAGTGAAGGTACTCAAAAGCAGATTTTCACTTAGCAATTTTGAAATGTGATTTACTCAAAAAACCTTTTATTTATTTTCTCAAAAAGTGCTCAATACATTTGCCTAAAATGTTTTGACAAGATGCCTCGATGTTAGACCAAAATTTTCATTTTTATAATTCTTTTTATGATCATTAGTCAAAATTCAGTTTTATCACAATTTTGGCTTCCGCCCATTGGTTTTTCCAGTTTGTGACATGGCTTTGCTTCTTTTGTGAAATTCATGCTTATATTTCTTGTAGGCTGAAAATACCCATCCTCATACTTGATAGTGTTAAGGTCTTGAAAGTTTCAAATGTTTTCATATTATTTTGTAGCAGAAATTAATTTTTTACCAAAGCAACTCTAGGTTTTGGAGGGATTCGGGACTTACTAGAGCAAACCCATGAGTTGCTACTTAGCATGCGGCAACACTTTCATTCATTAAATTTCATTGATACTAGTTCCCAATTTCCCCAAGTACCTATTCTGATAAAAAAAAATCAAGGATATTTAAATTTTGGAAAAACTAAGAAAGTCAACTAAAATTGAAAATGACGTCAAGAGGTATGATTGTGCAATGGTTATAAATCATAAGATAAGTACCGTAGAAAGTTTAATTCAAATTTTCAATTGAAAATTCAAGATTTCTTCCGAATTTCCCCATTTGACGTCATAGCTACGGGCCTGGATGTATCAAATATAATAGGAGAAATCAGCTATTCAGAAAAATATTATTGTAAATTGAATAAAATTTATTGTCGACTTGTGATTATATATTGATTTTGAAATTTTTTTACTAAAATGACTAATAAAAGTACTATTTTATTACTGAAAATATTTTAGGCTAATGAAGTGATTATCCCTTAAGACAGAATGGCCTCTGTCCTGAATAAGCTACCTGAGCTGATAAGACAATAAAATGAAACAAACTGACATGTTCACATATGTCATTCATTTTTTACATATTGGGAGTCCACTAAGTCCCGACATGTGACTTATAAACACACTAGCATGTATGCCCGGCGTTGCCGGTACTTTTTTGGGCCTTTTTCAAACCGTCATACCTCATGACTTATTTCAGCTAATAACTTTTTAATAATTTTGACAGATTTTGTTTTATCTCTAATTCCTAGAAAAGAAGAGGTACATAGTGTCCTAGGAGGAAAGTGGTTTAAGAAAGAAGAGATACTTAGCAAGTTTGGGGGTAAATACTTTAAAGAAGAGAT
>JAOWAT010034792.1:0-11881 GCA_028571025.1 Longipedia americana | reverse complement strand
ACTTCATAACCTCCTTTTGGATGTGACCTCTTTGACTCTCTGATAGCCTCAATGGCCTCCTTTTCCTCTCGGGTGTATCTTTGTTTTTCTGGATTAAATAAGTCAGGGATGTTCATTTCCCATTGCATTTCCCAGATTTTTAACAACTGTTCATCAGATTTCCCTTCAAATAGTGATACCTTGTCTCTATCACGTTCATAAGAACTCTCAGTTTTGAGAATACTTTCTGGCTTACTATGCAATTTGCCATCTCTTCTCGAGATGTCAGTACTTGCTTGATATGAATCACCTTTTTACTATTGTCAGTTTGCTCAAGGTGCTCAAATTTAACTTTCTTGTCTAATATGTTAATCTCATCACGCTTAGTTGTGGATACCTCGTTAAAGGTGTCACTGGAAGATATATTGTCTTGAATACAAGGTGAGTCAAAATTACTGCAAAACACACTGTGTGTTTTATCAATTGCAAAACCCTGACTAATCTGATCTTCAAACTGTGACAGACACAATTGATCAATACTATCTTCGCCAAATAGGGCGACATCTGGATACTTTTGTCTGTGCTGTGTGAACATTAAATCATGCAAATCCTGCTTTTGTTCCATTTCATGATCAACAAAAAAGGAATAAACAGCTTGAACTTGATCTACTGTTGAATAGGTGTACAGGTCTGCTCCAGCTTTTGCAGAAAGAGGTCTTGTTAACCCGCAAGCTGTCCATCCCAATGGAGTTAGTCGTGCAGTGGGGGCTCCTTTTGGTCCTACTACATCTTTGATTGAAGACATTAGTTCAGAATGTTTTGTCCCCAAAATTCCCATTACTTTTGCATTTTTTGGTAAATTAGGAAATTTGATGCTTTCTAAATGTGGCCAATGCATTTTAAACTTGTTCCAATCATACAAAGGTATGTTTTTTGTGGCTTCTGGAATGACTTTTACTGTTAAGTCCTCACAAACATATCCCGCCTTTATCTTTATTTTAGCATAATATCCCCTAGATATACATCTGGTTCCAGCAATACCCTTTAAATTAATTGGTATAGGTTTGCCCTCCAATGAAAGTTCTTCAGCCAATTCCTTATCTATAATAGTACAATTTGTGCCATCATCTAACAAAAATACTGCATCTATAACTTTTCCCTTGTTATGCACTTGGACAGGCACTGTCCTTAAAGAGATAACCTCAGCTTGACCTTGAGTAAAATTGAAAGAGTAATTTTCCTCAACCATGTTGATTGGCTCTATTTGTTCACAATCTGACGGAACATATTCAGATTCTACATCTGAACTGTTTAATTGCATGGCAGCTAAATTGGATAATAACTCACTTGTTTCTTTTGATCGGGGTTCCGAAGTGACTCCTAATCTATTCTTTCTAATAGTATCTCTGGCATTATGCAGTAAACTATTATGATTCCTTTCACAACTATCACATCTAACAAATTTGAAAGGGCAATTTCTAACTCCGTGGCCCGTGCATAAACAGCTGAAACATCTTTTATCGTTTACTACTTGCATAAATCTCTCATTTACTGACAATGCCAGAAATTTTGGACAATCTCTGATATGAAGATGATCTTTTGAGTCACAATTAGAACACCCTATTTGTCTTTTACGAAAATCCTTTCTTTCTCCCTCTTTTTTGGCTGGAAATGGTACCTTATTGTTATTAGGTGCCATATGAGTGGTTTCTTTTTTAGGTTTAACAAAAAGAGCCGAAGAATTTGCATTGGGTTTACTGATATAATAAGAACTTATGTTTTCTGATTCCTTCTTAGAAGCTTCCTCCCTTGCAGAACTATTAAAAGAATTGCTCAAGACAGCTTTGCTCAAGACAGCTTTGCCTTTACTTTCTCCTCTGACCCTTTTGTTAATAGCTTTCATGCAATTAAGTTCCTGTTCTAAAGATTTCAACAGGGTGATAGCATTTTCTTTGACCGTTTTTCTTTTAACTCCCCTAATGAAATCTTTTAATAAATCTCTGTGTAAAATTGGATAAACCACCCTAGCCAAATGAGGTTTTTTCAATTCTGATTTTTGCTTACTATATTTGATAGCCCTTACGTATCCTTTGTATTTGTTGATTAAAGCCTCTAAACCTTCCTCATCCTCAGCAGTGATGAGAGAGGTTGTTTCTAATTCTGCTTCTAAATTGTCGATCAAATCCCCTTTGCCTCCATATAACTTTTCTAACTTTTTCAACATTTTTGCATAATTGCTCCATGAACAATGTAAAGGTCCTCCGATTGCTGCTAATGCTGTAATCCCTATTGCTTTTTCCAAAGCTAACATTTTGGTAGTGAAAGTAATATCATATACATGCACCAAAGCCACAAATTTGGAGCGCCATACATGATATTCCTGTAATTTTCCAGAGAATATAGGAAGCATATCAGATTGAATCATTTTTGTAATCTCAGATTCGTTTGATACCTTAATCAGTTTAACCCTCCAATGTTTAGGCAACTCAGAATACTGTGTTTGTCTTTTTCTGAACCCTTTTTGTTCTTGTAACCCTTGTTTGTTGTCACGTTTTGCTTTATTTGCGTGTCTATCTCTGTCTTTTAAACTAATATGCAATGACCCATCAGAAATCCCAGATGATGTATCTGATATCACATCTGAATCACCCAAAGAAGAAAATTCTTCTGAAGAGGCTGAGGATAATTCTGATTCTGCTGAATCAGTAGATTCTGTTAAAGATGAAACTGATGAAGACAATTCTGAGTTTGACGAAGACAGATCAGAAGATATCCTCCTCCCCTTTTTACTGATTCTTTTTTCATATTTATCCAATTTTTTACCCTTTTTACCTTTATTCTCTTTTCCTACTTTACACTCTTTTTTCTTTGAAACTTGTTTTTTCTTTGTGGCTTTAGCATCCTTCTTTGACTCTTTATCTAAAATCTTATTGGCATTGCTTTGATTTGCTTTTTTCAAAGTTTTTGTTGGTTGTACTTTCAATTCCATCTCAATTTCTTTGAAAAGTTTTTGCATTTGCATTTGAAGATTATTTGTCTCTATTTGTGAGAAGAAACCTGATGACTGCATACAAGCCAACAAAATTTCAAATTCTTCTTGAATTGTGGTGAAGCTGCTTTGCCAATAAAACTCATTTTGCTTAAAATCAGTCGAATTTTCTTTCAAATTTTCGAGCAATTTCAAAGAGTTCTCATTCAAACTCCTCTGCTGTTCTAGATATTGTCTTTTTTCATTCGAACTGTTACTCTTAAAAATATCCCATGGAGGTTGTCTGAGAACTGATTTGAAAGGACCATAAGGATCAGAATTTGGACCATAAGGATCAGAATTTGTTCTTTGCTCACTCTCTTTTGAACCATTGCAGAAGTCATTGCAATCCTGAGAGTTCAGCCCCCTGCCTCTACTCAAGGCATTGTACGCTGATTCAAAGAAATCCAATTTTGATTTATTAAAATCTAATGAGCTTGGATTCGAATTTCTAGAAAATTTTGCTGCTCCTTCACAACTTTGGTTGCTACTCAAGAATGGGTCATAATAAGCAGTGTTTGCTGGAGCATTACTTAGAGTGCTAGGGGTTCCCCGGGCATTTGGACTTACTTGAGAGTTTTTTGAGCTAATCCTGTCCTCTATCGGTTTGGCCCTCGCTTGCATCTGGCAGCCCTCCGACATTGGCGCGCTCATGATATGATCCGGGTTCGATGCGGATTCGCTTCGATTCATCGGCGCTTCCGGATTTCCATTTGGAGTTGGCGTGATCCCAACAACGTCCGGATTTGGCGCATTGCCGCTTTGACTTGCACTTTGACTGCCGCTTTGACTTGTTAGTGTTCTCTTTTTTGGAATGGCACCTCCCCCATTTTCTTTGGTTTTGCCTTTATTTGACTCTGAATCGTCCCTCTCTTGGAGGATAATATCCTCCTGATCGTCGAAATCTTGACTTCTTATGCTGTCCCGCCGAACTTTGTCTTCCTCCGGTGTCAAATTGCCGATAACTTCTACATTTTCTTGATTGCCCTTCTCAAGCATTAACATTTTCAAGTCCAGTTTTTGCAGTGCCTTCGTTAAATCGTCTACCGCTGTGTCCAAAGAAGAGCAAAACTTTCTTCTTAAATTTCTCAGGACCGGTTTGTAGCCCTCTTTGGCTTCGAAAATGGCAGTTTGCAATTTCCCAATATTCTGAGAAATCTTTGAGAAATCCGTAATTTTCTCCGGATTCGCCTGTTCCAAAGCGTTCACAAAAATATTCGCCACATCTTCACATTGTTGTTGAACCGCTTTGCCCGCTTGACTTTTTGAGAATTTAAGCTTCTTTTCTGGATTTGATTCTTCTAACAATTCCACAAAAGTGTCCTTCTTTGATTTCTTGTTTTTCAATGACGCCATTTCGAAGCTATCGGCTCATTACCTGGAATGAAACACATATATTTTGGCGGAACTTTATTGATATATGTCTGCTTTGTCCAAGATCAGTGACACAAGTGACGTTTTCCCGGAAAATCCTTCCCAGAATTAATTTCCCAGAAAATTACTTACAAAATTAATTTCAAATTCCTTCCTCAGGTTCATTGCTGCAATTTACAAACGATAAATAAATAAACAAACAAATTTATTTCCACTAAACCTTTCGTTTTCCGTTGTTCTTTCAGGCTTTCTGTATCGATAGCATCGACATACTATCTTCTCATCGGAGTTTGTGCAATGCGGTTCCAGATATTTCCGTGGTCCAACATCCTTGAAACAAGTTTCGGTCTTCTGTTGCAACTGGAAAATAAGAACCCACCCACCCTTCGGCAAATCCTCCTGGATCTCCCTGGTCAGCTCCCAACTCTCAGTCCGCCCACCCCTACTCTAAGTAATGCTTAAGACCCTAAAATTTTGTTCGATACCCCGTGTGGGGCGTCATTATGTCTACTTGTGTGATACCTTAATTTACACTCGTATTGTATTAATACCTTATTTTACACTCGTATTGTATTATGCATTCTGTTAACCCATTAAGTTCAAATTCACCTATGACAATTTCTTATACCCAATAACCTATATCATGTTCAAAAACAATAACCCTTATTAATACCAATATTCAAATAAAGCAATAAATTTAAAGATCTCAACTTCTAAATTTTTTATTTCACTTACACAAATTTTTTATTATAAACCTCTTAAATCAGCGAAATCAAATCATTTAACTTTCTAATTTTGTTTAGGTTTCAAATGCAGTCTCATAAAATGATAAATTGCCATAGGCAATCCAGTAGGTTTCTCAAGGGCATCCTGGGATTCCTTTTCTTCAATTTTTTGAAGTCTCTCAGGGTCTTTCTTTTTCAATATTTCTCTGAATTTCTTTTTTCGAGCCAACCTCTTCTTTTCCAAACCGATTCTTTTTCGTTCAATCTTTCTCGCGCGATGTTCTGGAGTATTCAAGTCCTTGTTTGCTATCACAAAAGCTGCTATGAACTGCCCGATTTTTGCTTCCTTCAAAGGTTTGCATCCCGGTGCCGCCTTTATCTCTCCTTTTCTGATCTTTTCATTGAATTTGTTTTTCATGATTCTAAATTTATTTCTCAAACTTTTTGTCACTCTTCCTTCCATTTTTCTTACTTCATTTACCAAAATTTGTCTTTCTCTTTTATTTACTGCTCTACTGTCACCGCATCTAATCAATCTGATTCTTTGTTCTTTGGTGAGTATTTTCATCCTTTTCAAAATCTCTTGTCTTTCAATTTCTAACTTTTCATGTCTTTCACTTTCGGCTGATATTTCTCCTTCTTCCATTTCCGGCGATTCGCCCACCCCTGTTTCACAATTTCCTCTAATCTCGACCACCCCCCTACCATCTTCCCTTTTGGATTCGCTAAAAGCGCCCACCCCTGATTCTCTACTTCCTCTAGATATGACCACCCCCTGACCATCTTCCTTCTGCAGATCGGCGTATTCGCCCCACCCCCTTTCTCTGTCTCCTCTAAAATCGGCCTCCCCCTTTCCATCTCCCGTTTCGGATCCGCTACAAGCGTCGTTCTCGGCGTCTTTGCTTTGATCAGCGCCTTCCTCCTCTTCTGCCTCTATCTCACTCTGAATCACTTCCATCCTTTCGTCCAATCTTTCAAATTCCTCCTCCATTGCTTCCTCCATTTCCCGAACCTCTTCCCCAAATTCATCCACTTCCTCCACTTCAATGATCAGCTCATCTTCCTCTTCCTCTTCGATTCGATCGTCGATTTTCTCTCCCCCAACGAACGTAGCTTCCGCATGAGTCACTTCCGTTTCCGTTTCTCGTCCAGAGTAATAAAAACCGTTCTCATCGAATCCGTCATCATCCACACCTTCTTCCACAACCCATTCTGGAGCGGCCTTCTTCTTGCTCTGAACGTTCGGTACCCTGCGCACACTGTTGTTGGGCCAAAGATAAAGGGGACCGATATTGTCCCAAATCACATGTAAGGCGCATTCCCACAGCAATTCAACCAATGATTTATCGGACGCGGATGTTCCCTGCGCAATCCATCTTTGTTCCAAATAGTACGCCAACATAATGAAGGGAACCATGCAATCGATCGCGAAATATTTCAGGGAAAACATGTCAATTTCTGTTCCTTCGTAGGCATTATCCATTGATCTCCCCTTAGGAAACCATATCTTCAACTCGCCTCCCCGTACTTTTAACCACTCGGGCGGTAACTCCTGGGTGTCATAATGCTCCAAATACCATTTTGACTCCAAAAACTTCACTCTATCGGGAAATTTAGGCTTGTGAAATATCCCTCTGAGTTTATAAGCCATGTGCGCAAGGGAGAATCGTAACCCTTCGATCACATGGGGACGTTCTTTTCTTGGTAACAAATGTTCCATTTCATATTTGTCAAAATACGGGAAACTGTGCCCAGTGTCCACTAAAAATTGATAACATCTTGAAATGTCCAAAACCACAACATCTTTCCCTTTGACAAATTCATCTTCTTCTTCTTTAGTGAAAATACCAATGACAATGCAGTTTGACAAACTGTCCAAAAATGACTGAAAATAAGTCTGTTGATCCTCCCCCAATTGATGAAAATTGAACACAAACACCTCATTATTCGCAAAACCAATCTGTCTTACTTTTGGGAATTTTTCCCCTTCCCATAATCGTTCCGTGTCGTATGAAAATATTCGCTCTTCCTCTATTCTTGATTTGATATGGCGCAGGGTGAGACCAAAATTGCAGAGCGAATCAATGACATGTATTTGCGAAAACTGTTCTTTCGTGGGGGTTGGCAAAAGATCCTCCTTTTTCACATAATTTTGCAAATCACTTAATGACGTTTTGAAAGACGTCATTTTGAAATCTTGCTGATTAAGCTTTGTTTATTTTGATTTTGACGACTCCCCTTTTCACCGCTAGAGGTCCCTCCCTTAGAAATTCAAATGAGAAGCGGGAAAATGTCTCTTCACTCACAATTCAAACGAGAAGTGGGAGATCATTAACTTCACTTCGTTTCTTACTCTTTACTTTAACTGATAGATTTAATTTCACAACTACTATGAATTTGTCCAAAGAAATTGAATAACTAATCGATCAATGGAAAATTTGGCGATCTTTTACCTCCTTTCAAGGTAGAAGACATCGCTTCAGAAGTTCTAGGTTCGTGTAATCATTTATTAATTTGTAAATATACCCAGACGTAATTTGTCTTTCTAATGAGATGATATTTACACCTTTTTGTAAGGCATAACATACCCTCATGGATTTTGGTTACTTTAAAACTATTTTTTAAAAAGGAAAGGACCGACAATCATTGCTTGGTTTCATTAAGGGGATGAGCTTATTCACACTTCTAACCAAACATTTCCCATTGGCTAATCGACATTTTACTATTCTAACAATATTGTCAACTCTGCTTGGATATGTCTCTAAAATTACCGCTTTTTTCCAAAAACCTCGAGGTAATCTTTCATCAATTAATAATACCAAAGTATCTTTATCAAAATAATTTGTTTCTGTGGTCCATTTTGGATTATGATGCAAAGTGGGTATTATCTCTTTTTGAAATTGATGCCAAATGGCGTCACTCATTTCCTGCATTTTGAACCATCTCTCTGTTAGGGCTTGCCCAGAAAATTCCACTGTTGGTGCCAAGTGTTCAGAAGTTTTTCCAAATATAAATGAATTGGGACTAAGAGTCTGAAAATCATTTATATCTTCTGTTATTTGACAAATGGGCCTTGAATTCAGAAATCCTTCACATCTAGCTACCAAAGTTTCTAATTCAACCCTAGTTACTACTGCATTTTTTAAAATAGCCGCCATTGCCCTTTTGAGACTTTGCACCATTCTTTCAGAAAATGCGTTGAAATGGGGTGCCCGGGGCGGTGCTAGGTCCCAGGTGATTTCTGGATATCTCCGTCTTAACTCAAAATCATCCAGTGAAACGGGAATGAACTTCAAAAAATTCAAAATGCTCCTGATTTGTCCTCTAGCTTTTAGAAACCCCGTGGCTCGGTCTGAATATACTCTTTTTGGTCTAGCTTTCCTTGCTATAAATCTGTCAAAAGCCATTTTAAAATCATCTGTCCCCACAGAATCTGTTACCTCAAAATGTACTCCCCGAAATACTGCATCTGTACAGAGAAGTATATATCTCAAAACAATTTTCTTTCTTTTGCCTTCTCTAGTTTTTATTGGGCCCAGAAAATCAATTCCCGTGTTAGCAAAGGGGTACCATATTACATCATTTAAAGGTAACCTCATTGAAGGTAAGGGTCCCGTCCTTTGTTTGGGTGCGTTCGTAATTCTTTTTCGGCATTCCACGCAATTGTGACACACCCTCCTCGAAATACGCTTTCCATTTTGAACAAAGTAAGTTCTTTGCAAATCACATAGAAGTGTCTTTTCTCCCCCTACATGTTGCAAGTTTCTGATATGATGAGTTTTAATTATATTTATTCCTAATTCATGATCTGCTTTGAGTAAAATGGGGTTCACAAAGTCATATTCGAAAGATGTTTGATGAGCAATTCTAGAAGAAACTCTAATTATCCCATCCTGATCTAATTTAGGATTCAATCTTATAAAATTAGATCGAGCATTTACAGTACCCTTTTCCAATAATTGTAAATATAGTTCCGAAAACATTTTGATTTGTATCAGTCTAAGCAAATGCTTTTTTGCCTTTTCTATCTCTTTCGGTAACAAAGGTGTTATAACATCTTTCAAACTTGGAGTAAATTTGTCTTTGAAATAAATTTGACCCCCTATTTCACATTTCACTCTTTTTTCCCATTTTACTCTAACAAATTCGGGCTTTCTCTTGGCTTTGGTTTTGAACAATCGAACTGCTTTCAAAACAAAGGCCAACACCCTTGTGTTTTTATCAAAGTCTGCAAATTTTTCAAATTCGTAAATTTTATATAGATTGATGGTAAAGTCTTGTTTTGCTATTGCTCGATAAATCTTAAGTTCTCCCAAAGTAGGGTTTCTTTGTTCTAAAGCATTGCAGTGTAAATCATGAATTTCCATTTTCTTTTCAGGCAATTTGCTTCCTTTTTCCAAGGATTCACATATTGCTAATTCAGGCAATTTGCTTCCTTTTTTCAAGGATTCACACATTGCCAACTCAAAATCATTTTCACAGAAGCATGATACTATATTTGACTTATCACCTGAAGTTACACCCAGATTACCAATTGAAGCAATATGATTTTTCAACTGATAATACTGACTTTCACTACAATCGTGATTTAATAAAAAACTGAACATCGTGGTTTGTTCCTCTTTTATCTTACTCAATTTAACTTCCCCTTTAAATGCCTTCTGATTAGTCAATTGTTGTATCCTTGCTTTGGAACAAGGCAAAGGTTTGATTTCGTGTTCTCTGATAATAGGAGGACCGGTTTTCCATAAACTGGATTGATCCACGGTTTGTAAGTCCGCCCCCCTAGAAGCTAGATCTGCTGGATTATCCTGAGAACCGATGTAGTGCCAATTTTCTAACTTTGTGAGCTCTAAAATTGTCTCTACTCTAGCAGCCACAAAAGATCTCAATCTAGCACTTTTCATTCTTAACCACAGTAAAGCTGTCTCACTGTCAGAAAAGAAATATAATTCTGCATTTTGTCTTTTTAAACATGGAATGACTTGATATGCCAAAATTGATGCCTCCTGCATGGCAGACAATTCTGCTCTTGGAATGGGAATATATCTGTCTCCCAAAAGATTGCATTTAGCTCTAATTAGTCTGGAAACAACATCTCCATTTCTATAGAAAGTTGTTAAGTACATACAGACCCCTATTCCGTATTCGCTGGCGTCAGCAAATGTAGATATTCTATATTTGGTGACTTCCTCTGGAGACCCATCTTTTTCAATACTTCTAGGAAAACTGATACTAGGTAAAAGTGGTAATTGATCTAACCAATCCCTCCAAGGTTTTAGAATTTCCTCTTGCTTGATGCTATCATCCCATCCTAACTTTAATTGCCAACATTTTTGTGATACCCTACGAGCCTGCATCAAAAAAGGGGCGATGAGTCCTAATGGGGAAAATAATTGAGCATGTGTTTTCAAAATTTCTCTTTTTGACCAATCGGCACGGGTAGGAATGTTCATATCATAGCTCAATGTGTCTGTTTTACAACTCCAATAAAGTCCTAAAGTCTTAATTATATCAGATTGTTGCTGATCAGTTCCGGATAAAGCTACAATTTGCGTGATGCCTTTATCTTTTTCCTCCTTTATAACTGCCTCATGAGATGAATTGAACTTATGCAATTTCATGTCACAATCATTATACAATTGAATCAATTCCTTTTTGACAACCCTAGCTTCCTCAACTGTAGCAAATGAATCCAATGTATCATCCATTACGGTACTATTTAAGACTGTGTCAAAAGCGTGAATATATAGATCTTTTTTCTTTTCTGCTTCATCTTTCACTGTTTCTATGGCTATACAGGGTGAGTCTTTGGCCCCAAAAGGGTGTACTAAAAATTGCCAAATTTCTATTTCATCTCCCTTATTCTCCCTTAAAAGAAACCTGAACATTTTCTTATCCTCTTCAATTAACTTTACTCTCAGAAACATATCTTGCACATCGCAAGAGAGGGCTACTGGTTTAGCTCTAAATCGGACCAATACATCTAGAATGCTGGACATCACGTTTGGGCCCTCAAATAAAGCATCGTTCAACCCCATAAAATTGTCAATTTTGCACTTAGCATCATAAACTGGCCGAATCTTTATATTCTCATTTTGACTGCCATTTTCAGTGTTTTCCTTCCCCCCTACCCTCTTTTCTACAGGAAAGTGAGCTAAGAAAAAGGATTCTCTTGGGTTTACATCACTAACCTTTTCGATGTATCCTTTATTGGCCCATTTTTTAAAAGTTTCCAAATATTTGTTTTTCTTGAAAGAGTCTCTGAATATTTTGCTGTTCTCTAGAATTAATAATCGACGAAAGGCCGAATTGAAAGAATTTTTTGATAAAAGCTTCTTATTAGGCAACCAGAGGCATTCTACTTCATAACCTCCTTTTGGATGTGGCCTCTTTGACTCTCTGATAGCCTCAATGGCCTCCTTTTCCTCTCGGGTGTATCTTTGTTTTTCTGGATTAAACAAGTCAGGGATGTTCATTTCCCATTGCATTTCCCAGATTTTTAATAGCTGTTCATCAGATTTCCCTTCAAATAGTGATACCTTGTCTCTATCATGTTCATAAGAACTCTCAGTTTTGAGAATACTTTCTGGCTTACTAGGCAATTTGCCATCTCTTCTCGAGATGTCAGTCATTGCTTGATATGAATCACCTTTTTTACTACTGTCAGTTTGCTCAAGGTGCTCAAATTTAACTTTCTTGTCTAATATGTTAATCTCATCATGCTTAGTCGTGGATACCTCGTTAAAGGTGTCACTGGAAGATATATTGTCTT